>CAAKHD010008451.1:53736-65960 GCA_901007705.1 Fistularia tabacaria
CCTGCACGACCGGCGAGCGGGCGGGGCCAGAGAGTAGAGGGGGGGGGGGGGGGGGGGGGGGGGGGGGGGGGGAGGTTAAGGCGGACATCTCACCTGTCAATCACAGAGGATTGGACCATTCAGAGTCATCAGTGAACCTGAGGGAACCTGGGCAGGAGAACCGGGAGAACGCGATATCGTAGCATCAGAGACTTAATGGGGTTTTCAGTGCTTCCGTGTGTGTTTGTTGTCTGGATTGAATGAATCTACCGACAGGCGTTAGAAATTCCCGCTGAATGTGCAGCCCGGAGACATACTTGATTAACAAACCGCCGGCACTTTGTCGGAGGCAGTGGGGGGTTGGGGTCTGAATGACATGCAATGAAAAAGCCATTTTATTAACACCCTGCTGATGAGCTCCGCCGCCGAGGAGCCGCGTTGATTAACTCCCAGACAGATGTGCTGTCGGCTCGTCGCAGGAAGGATTAGCTGCAGCCCGGTGATACGCCGATTACCCGCCTTACACGTGTTTTATTTCTTCTTCTCCAGTATCTCAAAGCGTGGGCGGCATGACGGCGAAGCTGTTACCGCTTGCGCTCACAAGCAAGAAGGTCCCCGGTTGGATTCCCTCATGGAGGCATCTCCGTGAGGAGTCTCCCTGTGTTTGCATGAGGGTACCTCAGGGTTCTCCGGTGTCCTCCAACACATGAAGGAGGTTCAGTGGAGACCCTACATTGTCCAAAAGGTTCGAACAGCCTGGATAGGCTGCGGCACCCCTGTGACCCTGAGTGCAGGATTCGCTGTATGGACAATGAATGAACAAATAAAAGGAATATTTGAGCGGAATTGCTAGCGCTAAGAAGAGGCTGGACGTAGCTGCGCTCCGAATGCGTCAACCGGCTCATTAAATGTCCCCTTGTCACATACTGACACCACTTTCTTGTCATGTCTACATCAACATCAGTATCTGTTTCTAAACCGAACCTAAATAAAAGGGGACTTTGTATTTTCCACATAGATATGTCGTCGACGAGAAATGGCGTTCCTCGCCTGACTCTGTACCCGAAACCAGATGCTTCTCGAGGCGTGGTGGCGCTTTGGGAGCAAGGATGTGTTGGGGCGTCACTGTCCACATACTTCCCGTGAGTGCTTCCTGTTGCAGAGTTCACAGGTCACTTCCAGAAGTCCAAAGTCCAAGCTTCGTTTCAGACGAACAGACAAAAAATAAGGCGGGGCAGTGGACGGCAGCAGTCTGTGCAGCGATTGAATACATGGCAGCCTGGTTACATGGTTATACCGATGCCATGTTGTCTTCTTCTTGTTCTCTTCTCCTTCTGCACTTGAGCATACAACTTCCGCCCCCGCCCCCATCAACCAAATTAGGGAATCAAACTGGCGTTTCGCATGCAGATGTCATTGCCCCATCAGCTTTAGCTGAGCCAGAGCACATCCCCCTGACCCATGACCTGTCCCGTCAACGTCCGGCGAGCGAGGCGGCTTTTTCACGAGAGCATTCCCTCTCCGTTGGCAGGTGACGACAAGGCAAGTGTTCAGCCTTTCAGGTTCGACCTTTGACATCTTCAGCCTTAATGATGCTAATTGGCAGCCGTTGTTAGCGGTGCTCTCCCTGCTTTTTAAGTGGGTTTCGGTCTGACTTTGTTCGACGGGAGGGAGGAGGTACAATTTATTCCAGCAGCCGTTCGGATGCTCCGGTTAATTGCTCCCAGTTGAGTGATTTTTTGTTCATCTCTCATTGTCTGCACTGAACGGCAGGCGAGAGGAGGTCAGGAGTTAGCCGTCGAGCTCTGGGGGACAGCGCTGAGAGATCGAGATGCCAACCCCTCCCCGGGGGAGCGGACAGGAGAGTGAAATTTGCCTCGAATTATCCGCATGGAAAAGGATCTATTCATAGATGCTAAATGCTCTCCACTTATGGGGCACTTTCATCACCTTGACACTGGCTCAGATTCACCCATTCACATGCACAGATGGCAGCAGAGCTGCCATGCCAAGGCCCTAACTGGACCATCGGGAGAAGCTGGGCGGTCCGGGGCACTTCGACATGCTGATGGGGGGAGACTGGGATCCCCACGCCAACCTTCTGATTGGAGGGACGCCCTGCTCTACCGGCTGAGCCACAGCTGCCCTGGAAATTAGGCGATCTTTGCCAAACGCACAGGAAAGAGACGCAGAAGTTGCAGTTTGTCATTGACCCCAAAAGTGGTACTTTACCCAAGCAACACCGTCTGTGGTGCCGTCAGGGTCCAGCTGCCATCTTCAACAGGTCGCTCTGGTAGGTGTACCTAAAGCCCTTGCAGGTGCCATGTGCAAATTGGGCACTGTTTGCCGAATGCGCAGGAAAGATACGCAGAAGTTGTAGTTCGTCAGTGACCCCAAAAATCGAAGTCCACCGAGACATAAAGAAACTTTGTCAGGGTTGCCATGGCACTGTGCCTCTCCAGTGCAGAAGGCGCTGCGATACATCAATGCCCAACATGAGCGGCGAGCAAAGGAGAACGACGTTAGACACCCCTTGCAAGGCGAAGCAGCACCTCCAGACCAACAGCAAGGACCAAAATCAGGACTGCCGATTTGGTGCGACACTACATCCGAGCCTCTAAATGGACAGGGAAAGGAATGGCACCCAAAGAAAGCTTCTCCCTTGGCCAACATGGTGGACTTTGAGCAGACTAGGTGTGGAGCAGGGGAGGTGCAGGGCACTGATGAGAGCATGGAGCTTTCAAACAGATGCAGTGCATGCGGAGGCTTTGCCGGAGGTATCCGCGCGGACGAGGATTGCATTTTCTCCACGTTGCATCAAAAGCGTGGAGAGGAAAGCAGCAGTAGCAGAGAACATTTCAGAGGCTGCCATCGATTTCCCTTTTTCCCCTCTCAGGCTGCTGGTTTTCTTTGATTGATTTTCGCGACAATGCCCTTTCGCTCCCTGGCAATCACAAAGCACTCAGATTGTACTCAGGACAGCCGGCAAGACGCGATGTTCTTCTGTATCCTATAGGTGGTACATCTGGACTCGCGGGCCTCAGATGATTGCCCACCATCCGAATCGTCACCTGGATCACAATCAGATGGTTTTGCTGTGATTTTTTTCTTCTCCAGGCATCATGAAGTTGTCGGGGGATTCAAACCTCTTGGTTTCGGCGCAGTGCCATCACGAGGGGAAGTTGGGCAGATGGTGTCTCTGCTGACGCCCGGGTTCCCTCCATGTTCTCCTGCTCCGTTCACTTCGTTTGTTCTCCCCACATCCTTTTGCCGAGCTTCCCTCCAGGTTCTCCTGCCAGGGTCTCGCCGTGTTCTCATTCTGGGTAACCCATGTTTTCCCCATGTTCTCCTTCCTTGGTTCTCTTCATGTTCTCCCTCAGGGTTATCTCTGTGTGTTGTCGTCTCGTTCTCCTGCCTGGGTTCCCTCCATGTTCTCCTGCTTGGCTTCCTTCCATTCCCAGGATGGCGGTGGCTTTGTGCTCTCCAGTTTGGTGCTTTTTCCTACTTGTGCTTCTCCTCCTTAAATGTCTCTTTGAAAGTATGTCAGGCAAACTCCAGGACCCTATCAACCTCGGCACAGGGTCCGAAATCCCTACATCCTTTCACAAACCCCACGACATCCCGAAGGACATAGCAAGACCACGGGGGTCACCCTGGTCTGAATGACCCATACAGGGCCGAGAAACTCCAGGAACCCTCTGGAGAGCCACCGGGAAGGGTTCTCCAACAAGCTCCTCATTATAATAATAATAATGTATACTTTATTAATCCCTCATGGGGAAATTTGTACTCATTGAACCCATCATTGATGAACCATGAGCAGTTGGCTGCTGTCTAGCGGCGCCAGGGGAGCACTCAGGGGTTCGGTGTCTCGCTCAACAACGCTTCGACACACTTGGAGGAGCGGAGAATCGAACCAGGAAGGTTCGGTTCCAAAGATGATCGCTCCACCTCTTTGCCGCTCCCTGACAGAAGCCATCGTCCCTCCATGCCTGAAGCCGTCGACAGTCCAAAAAGCCACCAGACTCGCACTCATGAAGGTCATGAAGTGTTTTGAAGGACGAGTCTCCAACATCAGGTCCTCCATGCCTCGGGACGCTCTTATGGACTTCAGCCCCGCCTTTAACGCTGCCACTCCGGTGATCCCGGTGGAGAAACCGTCCCAGCTGGGCATCTCCAGCCAGCTTTCCCGAGGGTGCTCGGAACAAGAAGCCGCCCGTGACCTTCCACCGAAACACAGGCCAGAAGATCCGGAGCCACTCTCCTGCCAGCCTGGAGACATTGCCAGCTCAGGCTACCTCAGCAGAGCCCCAAACATCTCAGCATGTGTGTTACTGATTGTCCTGCTGCACATCTCTCTTGACTGCATGGCTTCATTCATTATTCATTACATTATGGAGCAGGTTGTTGTATTAGCTTCCCCTTTGTTTTGTGCAGCATTACGACGAGCAGCATTAGCATTTTCTTGAAATGCGATGACGATAAAAAGCTATCCTTTTCTATGTTCTCCTTCTGGGTTCTCGCCATGTTCTCCAATGAAGACTCCAAACTAAGAGGGTCTCTGAATGTGGACCCTGTGATTGACAGCTGACCCGTCAGGGTTAAGCCCCGCCCCCTCCCCTCCCGCTGAGGACAGCAGACACATAAAGCGTTCGGGTTACTACTCAGCTTTTGTTATTAAATTAGAAATATCAGTTTGCAGACGTTAACGTCTCTAGTGTCGGTCCATCGCCGGATCCACGTTGTGTGTTTGTTTTCATCTCACAGCTGCAGAAGATCATTATCTCATTTGGGCGTCCGCCCCCCCGATAACCGAAAAAAGTGAGAACAATTAAATCCGGCGACTGGACGATTAGTCTCGGACTCAGTCGACGGAAAT
Organism: Fistularia tabacaria; assembly: GCA_901007705.1. NCBI lineage: Eukaryota > Metazoa > Chordata > Actinopteri > Syngnathiformes > Fistulariidae > Fistularia > Fistularia tabacaria. Next base: position 58,595 of record CAAKHD010008451.1, read on the forward strand.
CCATTTTGCTCCCTGTGCGGGCCTGCAAACGGTGCATCCGTCGTCACCGCCGACCCGAATCCAGCCGTTGAAGAGCCGGCCTTACGTTATGTGGCGGAATAGATGGGGTGCAGCCGAGCCAGAAGCGACGGATTAATCAACGCGATCGATACGCGCTCTGTTCATCCCGGCGTGAACGGGCCCGGCGGAGCCGTTAGGGCTCATTTAGATGCGATTATGCGGACGTTTGCGCGGCGGGCGGGCGATTTTTTTTCCTTTGTTTTCTCGTCCGTCTCAGAACGACCGGATCTTTCTTTATCGTTTGTCTCCGACGAGCTAAATTATTCACCATCTGTTTTGTGGATGGTGGCGCAGAGGACGCGTCCGACCGCCCCTCGCCTCATTCATTCCATGTTAGCTAACGCTTTCCCACCCCTGCAGCAAGGGTTGTTAAACCTGTGTGTGTGTGTGTGTGTGTGTGTGTGTGTTCTCAAGTCATTTACGTGCACACTGTGAGCCTCCCCCTCTGCAGTGCACATATATGCGTCTGCAGCACAGCGGCAGGCGGAGGGAGGGTGCTGCGACCTCATTCATTCATCGTCTCGGCAGCTCGTCCTGCAGTCAGGGGTCGAGGAGGGGGGCATCGGGCGAGAGGCGGGTTCGCCCCCGACTAATCGCAGGGCCACGCGTGCAGGCAGACTACATTCACCCTCTCGTTCACGCATCATTTTGACATACAACCATTCACTCATTCACATGGATTGCAGCTATGGGACAATTCCGCCTCTCATTCACGTGTCCTGTAGAGACATCCGATCATTCACTCATTCATGCATCAGAGAGGCAGGGAAAAATTCAACCCTCTCATTCACATGTCCTAAGGAGACAGGCAACATTCACCCTTTCATTCACGCATCACATAGAGAAATGCAATCTTCACTCATTCATGCGTCATATAGAGTCATTAAACATTCACCCTCTCATTCACACGTCATATAGAGACATAAAAGAAGTCGGCCTCTCGTCCAGGTGTCATACAGACATACATCATTCACTCATTCACGCATCATAAAGAGCTAGAGAGCAATTCAGCCTCTCATTCATGTGTCCTATGAAGACATGCAACCATTTGCCCTCTCATTCACACGTCTGGACGATATCGGTTTCCAGTGAGCCTCCTCCATGTGTTTGGACTGGGTGAGGAACCTGGAGAACCCTGAGGAACCCCACGCAGACGGGTGGAGAACATGGAGACTGCGGAGGAATACAGTGAGCCCCCTCTGGCGCTGAAGGACCGGAGTGAAAATGCAGGTGTTGTTCTTCCATCCATCTTCTGGAGGTAATCAATAACAAATGTAGAAAAGTGGAATGAAGCGAGAACTTGCCGTGGAGATCCCTCAGCTGTGGAATCCACCCACTCCCACCCTGTTTTTTCTGATCAACGTGACTGCAGGAACCCAGAAGAACTGAATCATGTCCTCTGCATTGGTGAAGACGAGTCTCCTCATTCTCCTGGACGGGTCACCTGGAGAGAACCCAGGCAGGAGAACATGGAAAGAACCCAAGTAGGAACCAAGAGAACATGGCGAGAACCCATGAGTAAGAACATGGAGAGAATCAAGGCCGGAAAACATGGAGAGAACCCAGGTTGGAGAACATGGAGACTCCACGAAGAGAACCTTGAACCTTCTTGCTGTGAGGTGACCTGTGAGTGGAGGACAGCGAGCGTCAGTGTGTTCCACTTCCTGTTTGACACAGGAAGTGCCAAGGATCAGAGAAGTTTTGACTCATTCATTCATTCACAAATCTGGACACTGTTGGTCTCCAGTGAAGCTGGAGGGACTATGTGAGGAACCCGGAGAACCCTGAGGAACCCCATGCAGACACGCTGGAGAACATCGATGACTGATTTTCCCCGAAACCACGATATCAGACTCTGAGGACCTCTTCAGAACCTCAGCGCTCACAGACGTCAGAGAACACGTCATCTCAGCGGCACGAGAGTGTGTGTGTGTGTGTGTGTGTGTGTGTGTGTGTGTGTGTGTGTGTGTGTGTGTGTGTGTGTGTGTGTGTGATGTGGCCTCGCTGACCTGATGGCGTTCTGCAGGTGTCTCGCTGTGACTGGAATAACTGTTTCATCTGCTCTTCTGAGTGCTGAGGAGAACAATGGGTGAAGACAGCAGGACGGCGGTGATGGCAGGAGATCTCCTTCTTCTCCTCGGCTGGGAGGAGGAGCAGAACGTTTGATTGACAGCTCCACCACGCAGCTCAGTCACGACTCTCAGGACCATCGAGAACCCTGAGCTGAGGTTCCTCACGGAGGGAACCCAGGGAGGAGAATGTAAAGGGAACACACAGAGAGAACCCGGGTTGGAGAGGAACCAAGTAGGAACCAGGAGAACATGGAGAGAACATGGAGAGAACTGGGACAGGGTGAATGACAGGGTGAATGCTTGTGATTGACAGCTGAAAATGTGATTGACAGCTGAGCCGCCCAGAATAAATCCCCGCCTCTTGACCCTGCTGGAAGCTTGGACCCAACCACTGGTACATACTGAAGGATGGGAAGTGAGAATGAACGATTGAATGAATGAATGAATGAATGAATGAATGAATGCATGAATGCATGAATGGATAAATGAATGAATGAATGCATGAATGATGAATGAATGCATGAATGAATGAATGCATGAATGCATGAATGGATAAATGAATGAATGAATGCATGAATGATGAATGAATGCATGAATGAATGAATGCATGAATGCATGAATGAATGCATGACTGAATGAATGAATGAATGAATGAATGCATGAATGGATAAATGAATGAATGAATGCATGAATGATGAATGATGAATGAATGAATGATGAATGAATGAATGAATGAATGAATGAATGAATGAATGAATGAATGAATGAATGAATGAATGAATGAATGAATGCATGAATGATGAATGAATGAATGAATGAATGAATGATGAATGAATGAATGCATGAATGAATGAATGAATGAATGCATGAATGAATGAATGAATGAATGATGAATGAATGAATGCATGAATGCATGAATGCATGAATGAATGAATGAATGAATGAATGAATGAATGCATGAATGATGAATGAATGATGGATGAATGCATGACTGAATGAATGAATGAATGAATGAATGAATGAATGGAGAGGCACGACAGCCGCTGATTGCCTGGTTGCGTTACTTTTTTTTTTTTTTTTTCATATTCGTATCCATGGTAACCACTGCACCCCGGCGCTGGAGGACGGGGTTTCGCTCCATCAGAAACTCCCGGAACCTCCACTTCTCGTCATCTAGCGGAAATTAACTGCATGGAACAGCGACGCTCCACATCGGACGAAGAGCTCCCTACCTGGAGGTCATGATCCTGAAGAGGCCGGTCAGCTTCCTGTAGATCGAATCTATCCAGCAGGAGTCACATCGGGTTCCTCGGGCACGGACCTGACGGAGAACCCAGGAAGACTCCGAGGCCAAGGTGAGGAACCTTGGTGAGACGGAGGGTAGAACCATCAACACGAGGAACAGCGTCAGCGGCACCTTCAATGCTTCGGAAACGATGGTCCAGAGTGGAAAGATCCACAGGGGTGACGATGTCCAAGGTGACACGTTAAACAAGGGACGAGACAACGTTTGTCTTGTCAAAATGACAAAGCAACGGGTGGGCAGATGAACACGGAGATGTTCCCTGGAGCTACAGAAGCCACCAGGAAGGTCCATCCGAGCAGGGGCTGCTTTCCAGAACCGGCTGCCACAAACAAGAATCAACCAAGTAGCGACGGTATTTTAATTTGACTGTTTCTGTAAATTCTAAAGCTTTCTGTCAAACGGACGAGGCCGGATGCTGAATGCGTGCGACGCAAAGGCGATGCAGAGAGTGACGCTCAGCCAATCAGAGCCCGGGATACAGAGCAACCCTGCTCTGGTCGGTCGCCACCCGAAAAAATGCCACGGGGAACACATTTAAAAAAAAAAAAGGATTTCGGATGAGAGTCCAATGAAAGAACATTGACTACAGCGGGTCCTCGGTGGAATTCGGTTTGTCACTAAGATCACTAATTATGTAGCGCTGGGATATGACGTTGTTCCAACCGCACACTAACTCCAGGTTTCCGCTGTCGCTGGCAACCACAAACCAATCAGAGAGCAGTATGTAGTACGCCTACCTCCGCTACTTTTTTAATTGCGGTACGCACTGGGCTTCAATACAATATCGCTGCGCATTTGACTGTATTTGATTGATACACATAAATACTGCATGTAATCACATACACGTGCATGTCAATACACATATATGTACATTACATATACTCTTCAATTCACTTCAATTCGATAAACTATCCTGATTCTGATTATTGGGAATGAGTTGAATAAAGTTTGACTAAACTGACTGTTGTTTGGCTTAACATACCGAATATTTAATCATGCGGTGAATAACACGGTGCATAAAATAGACCCATTCATTGCTATTGCGCCTAATGCGCTGCGCCTCTTCGTCCGCAAAATACGTTAAAAAATTTTTTTTTTTGAAATCGCCCCCAAAAAGGGGCGGTGCCCCAGGGAGCGGCTCTGCACACTGATTGGAGGTTACTTTCAGTGCAATGTGTTGCTAAATGTAACTGATGCTACACTTTATGGCTGAACTCCATATATGGACGGAGTGAAGCTGCTCCTCTTTTTAAACCTGTCAAACCGTCCCCGACCGGCGTTGAGCGCCTCTTCCGAAGCCTCGTCCGTCCACGTTCCCGCCGTAAATGTCTCGAGTCCACGACACGCACACACCTCCCTCATGTTTTTCCACGATGTTCTCCGGGCTGGCTGGTGGCGCGCGGCGCGTCCTGCTGTCTTTAAACGCCACTTCACGGACCATGTCGGGGTCAAACGCTCGCTGCTAACTCAGATCTGGGCTCGCATCACGACAGCTAAAAATCCACTGAGCCGAGGCGATCGTGGGTCAGGGTTCCAGAGCTTTTGGACTGCCATGACTTCTCCTGGAGCTCAACCTTCTCGTACCTCAGAGTCCCTCCAAGCAGTAACCCCAGCTGGTGTTCGGTCTGACAAATACTCGATGACTCGCCGGTGCTGATGATGGCACTTGCGATCGTTCCCCTGGCTGTGATGGCACGTCTACACAGGCACCCGTTCTGGTTTGTCACAAAAATCACAGCGCCACCTACTGGCCTGGCATGTGTGCTGCAGCGCTTCTGGTGATTTTCCCCGTGTGGCGCCGTTTGCTGACTTCTGAAGGAGATGAATGAAAATGGACGAAAGAATTGAATCCTCGAAGATTATAGTTTATATTTGTGGGGTTTGAGCTTCAACAAGAAGCTTTTAGCAGCGCGGGACGGTAATCCTAGTAATCCAAAATGACCCGGAGGCGTTTTCCTCGCGTAAACATCGACCAACACCTTTTTTTTTTTTTTTTTTTGTTCCTGTTCCAAAGCGGCTGAGGTCAGGTTGCTCCCATCAGGGCTGCAAGCTTTATATCACACACGCACACACAGAGCGACCTCCGCTCTCCACGTGTATTCATCCGGGGATTAGGAACGTGTCGGCGAAAAGCAGCCCCCGCCGTGTTTACGGACTTCACGCATTGTCTGCTTGGGCTGGACGCCGTTCTTCTTTAATTAGCCTCATTTCCCTGGCGTGCACGCCACACGTGAGCGTCGGGTTGCGGGCTAATTAAGAATCACGGACGGTAAAATGGTGAGTGGGGGTTTGCTGAGAGGGGGTGGACGTCTTGATTAGCTTTTTTTTTTCTTTCTAAATGGAGATTTGCCACCGTGCTTCTTGGAGACCTCTGCGGCCCATTCGCGTACCGGTTAGCTTACAGCCGTAACTGGGTCGGTAGAGCGGGCGTCCGACCAATCCCATCAGAAGGTTGCCGGTTTGATTTCGTGGCTCCTCCTGCCGGCGTGGGAAGTGTCCTTGGCGAGGACACTGGAACCCCGGTAGCTCCCGGTTGGATGCTTAGCATTTCACATGTCATCGGTGTGTGAAGGCGTGAACGGGATCCAGTCCAATCACAGTTTTACATGAGTGGAGACCATCTTGCGACAGGTGTTAGCTTCCGGATTAGCTTCCTGCTAAAGGACATCTACCCGAAATTGTCTATTTTGCTGGAAAGAGACGCAGACGGGTGAGTTCATGAGATTTATTTAGCCAGCTAGCTCGTTGGCTAGTTTACAGAAAACAACGGGCGGCGAGCGTTCACAAAGAGTGTGTGTGTGTGTGTGTGTGTGTGTGTGTGTGTGTGTGTGTGTGTGTGTGTATGTGTGTGTGCATAAAGCTTTTCTCTCACTGGGCTGTTTGTTTTCGGATGAAAAGAACGAGGCACTCAGAGAGTAAACAAACAATACGATACGACACTTACGGTTACAGCAATAATCCACGGCGTCACTCCTTTGCAGGATGACTAAACTTCAAGACCAACGGCTGATGCGTTTAAAGACCCGGAGGGGCCTCTGCGTTCAGGTGACGCTCACTAAATCAAGGCGGCACTGGTGGCGAGGAGGTCAAAACTGAAGCGGGGTGAGATGGCGGCAGATTCAGGAATCCTTTCTCAGCAGGCGTTTGCACACGGAGCCGCAAGCGTTAAGGCAGAACTTCCCGGGAAAATCTCTCGGGGAACAAAAAAACGAGCGAGAACATTATCCGGCGAAGCACCGACACGCACGCGGCGGCTCGTGTTTGCACTCGCTAAACACCAACGATTTACGGCGCCTTGTTTCCCAACCCCGCCGCTGTGATGCATTCGCCTGTCAGCGCTGCGGTTTGGAGGAACTCGTGCCGCCTCAGTTTGTCATTCAGATTAAATCTGCTCAGAACGGAGCTGCTCGGCTGCCAGGAGAGAGGAAAGCAACAGACCGAGACGAAACACCCCCCCGTCTCCTCGCCACCGCCGCCGCCGCTCCTCGGAAACTGTTTTGAACTTCCTGCAGATCCGCCCTTTCACCGTTGAAGCACTAACGTGACTGTTTAAAATCAAAATCTGCAATTTGTACTTCCTGGCTACAAACTTTGTTCATCCCGATGAGTCATAACATTAGCCGCCCGCCTGTCGCCGCCGCCGCCGCCGCCACCGGCGCCGTCTCACACCCAAACATGGACGCCGCGCACCCAGTCCAGCAGCCGTCCCCGGTACCTTGCGCGGGAGAGCGGCTGGAGGAGCAGCAGCAGCCTGAAGCGGCGCACCAGGCCGCAGAAGAGCGCGGCGGCTACCACCACCAGCGGCGACATCACGATGAACCCCAGGATGATGAGGGCTGAGCAGCTGTTGTCGTCAAGGTAACGGCAAATGGCGGCGGGGGCATGGAGGACCTGTCGGGGGGGGGGGGGGGGGGGGGGGCAGCAGACG
>CAAKHD010008452.1:13565-57236 GCA_901007705.1 Fistularia tabacaria
AGTTTAGAGTTTTAGTTTTGCAGATTTGCCCTTTTTTCAGCAATACAAAACCATGAAAACAGTTTGAACTGTTTCTGACACACACACACACACACACACACACACACACACACGCACACACACACACACACACACACACACACAAACACATATACTAGCCCCCGCCATTCACACCACCTGCCACTGTCACATGCAGACCTTGAGATTTGTTGTGTTCTGGCCTTATGCTCCTCTCTTCTATTTCCAACAAATTCTCATCTGATGAATGATCATCGTGCTTCTGGAACAAGTCCATTTTTTATTTTTTTTTTATTTTGAGAAATCAGTGTCCAGTGTGAATTGATTTTGTTGTTGCCTGTGAAAACCTGCAGCTCCATCGGAGTTGACATGACCGTCTTATGCTCTCCTCAACGCCTCCAGGTGGGGTTCTTTGGCTACGTCAGCTTCACAGAGAACATCGCCGGCAACGTGCTGATGAACTTCCCGTCCAACCTGGTGACGGAGATGATCCGAGTGGGATTCATGATGTCGGTGGCCGTCGGATTCCCCATGATGATTTTGCCGTGTCGCCAGGCCATCAACACCATGCTTTTTGAGCAGCAGGTGAGCGTGCGTTTGGTGAAATTGATTTTTATATGTGATGTTGGTCTCAGCATCCTCTTCTCTTACGTCAACAAACATCATGTCCTCTTTCACTCCATCCACAAATCTCCTCCTTGACTGAATCCCTGCCCTGCAAATAAAAATATATTTTTGGTTTTCCTGGGATAACTCTTTTGTGATTCACTAAATGCCTTTCTTCTTCGCTCAGCATATTCCCAAGCTTGTTTTCCAAATCAATGGAAAATACCTCTGAACTGAGCTGCTCGACAGCCTTCGTCAATCTGAAAGGAGTTATAATAAAATCCGCAAACAATCGGCTAAAATTGTGAATTATTGATCGTTTGATGTGATCAGTGCTAGGTGTTTGCCTACATATGCAGCCGGCTGCCGTGAATCTGATTGTTTTGTACGCACTTCAGAAGAATCTTCAACATATGCAACAGCTTCCCTCTGTGAGAAAAGAAGTCCCACATGTGTTTGACCTGGGATGGGAACAGCACTGCTTTTTTTGGAGTCAGTGAAAACATAACAGGCCAATATTGCGTGTATCGCGAATGCTACGGCAGCCGTCGCAGTTGTCGCAGTCATTTGTGCCGCGCGTCAGCCCAGAAGCCCAAATCAAGTCACAATCGTGTTTTCACTTTTTCCAATTTTGCCTTTCCTTTTGTCCCTCTTTTGTTTTGCGTCTTGCAGCAGAAGGATGGGACGTTTGCTGCCGGGGGATACATGCCTCCCCTGCGCTTCAAGATGATCACCCTTTGCATTGTGTTTGGCACCATGCTGGGAGGCATTCTCATCCCCAACGGTACGTCCTGTGTATGCTCGCGAACAATCGAGCATGGATTGAATGGATAGGAGCTGAATGTGCATGTGTGCGGCTCGGCGACCAGAGGCCTTTAATGTGCATGTGTTCCTTTATGTGGGCGGAGTAGCTCGGGAGCTTTACGACACGTGTGAATGTGACTTTACGAGTCAGTGACTGTCACACTCTAACACAGTCCCTAAATCAGGGCCCTAACTTTTATCTCCTTTTAGACGGGCAGACAGGAAGATAGGGCTATTATTCTCTCAGACTTTCATTCTCACACACACACACAACACACACACACACACACACACAAACACACTGTCGTGTTCTTTGAGTATCTTCGTACCAACAGTACCAAAGTGGCGGAGATGTAAAGGTTAGCGTTGGTTTATGTTTTATTCATCCTTTTATATGGGAGCTGTTTGTTAAACTTTTGATTGGCCGGGACACACCGACGCACACAAACAGCATGTTTGGCCGGCTCTTTGTGTGTCTAATCAGACTAATAGACTGCGGAGAAGGGAGGTAAGGACCCTGGGGAGAATAGACACTAAATCTGCGGGAGACAATATGGTGTCCGTTCTCTGGATAAACGATGGGCTTCCAGGCCCGACGCCCGGCTAGCCCCGGTCCGCAGAGGCAGGGGCGGGGCCCGTGCTCGCCGCTGCCAGGAGCCGGATGCCATGGACGGGGGCCTGGAGCACAGAACTGGGCGGGTGCTGATTGTGAATGGCAGCGGCGAGAATGAATGGAGCCAGCGATAAGGAGCGTGAATTTGGGGAATTGCCTCGAGGCATTTGCGAGAGAGAGATACAGACCGGTGCCCGAGGCACAAGGCCAATCCTTTATCCCCGCCAAAATGTATGGCGACGGTTGTTTCACGTATTGTCAATGTTTTTATCATTTCACGATCAATTATTTCAAATTTCTTATTAATATATATGTCATGTCACATTGTCCGTGTCAGTATTCTGAAGCAGCAAAGAGAACAATTAAATTGTCTGTCCTTTATTTCCAAGAGATGATGACATTTTGTGTGTTAATATTCACATAAATGATAGGATAAAGTGTGCATCTATCATCTCATATTAATTGCATCTTCTGAATTTAATCAAATCATAATTATATCACGGCAGACTTAATGATGCTGGCTGATATTGTCCCATTGTCCGAACAGTCGGAAGAACGTCGTTACGCAATGAAACCTGTGATTTACACCGCTGGCCATTTAGTTTATTACATTCATCGGGTGATTTATCTTATTCATGCCTAAAATTTGCACAACACTTTTTATCCCGCCATATATTATAGCACAGTTTGAATTTCCAGACTTGGCAAAAGCAGAAGCCCTGCCAGTGATTTGGACTCACCAATCTACCAAATACCACCTGTTAATCTTTTGCCTGTTTGTCTCTGTTCAGTGGAAACTATTCTGGGCCTGACCGGCGCCACCATGGGAAGCCTCATCTGCTTCATCTGCCCTGCGCTTATTTTCAAGAAGATTCAGAAGAACGGCATCATAGCTCAGGTGAAATGGAGGGAATTTGTCTCTTTGTAAATATTTGCTCACGTGCACATTCCCCCTGACCCGCTGGGTGTCTCCTCTGCAGCTGGTGCTTTTCGTGGGCCTCGGCATCCTCCTGGTCAGCACCTTTACCACCCTGTCCATCTCGGCCAGCGGCCCGAGCCCCAAGATCCGCCCTCCCCCCCCTCAGGCCGACAAGAACGACAGGAACATCCCTCGACTGCCCGACCTCCCCGAGCTGCACGGTAAAGATCACAACACGCACCAACGGCTGGCAATGGCTTACAAACTTGAGCGACTGTGGATGAAAGCGGTTTGCTAATGAGCCGCGGCAACATTTACCTCAATGAGCCAGAGCCACGCTCGTCTGCGGCGTCTGAGATTGTACAGCGGTGCTGCGTGTCATTATTTCTCACAAAAGGCACCGGTGGCCATGGGGACGTGTTTACCCCTTGTTTTATTTTCAAAGCTGCGGACGGCAGCACACGGGAGAGAGCAAAGTAAAGACAATGTGTGCCGGTAGCGAGGGGCCACAAAACAAAAGACAGCAAGGCTATAGTGCGGGAAAAAAGGGCTTTCTTTCTTCTCTGTCAGAAGAAAAGATGCAGACAGACAGAGTGACAGTGAGGCACACAGGCGGGGTGTTGGAGATAACCTTTTGATAATATCTGAGAACGGCGCTGAGTGCTTGACATTGATGGAGCGAGAATGATGCCCTTCAAACTCCAGCAATTTCTCTGCACCCCTGCACCTCTGTTCATTTCCCCTGCCACGCAATCCCCGGGAAAAAAAAAGGGATCGTCTACCCCTCCTCTCCTATATCGGGTGACGGTTGGAAAATGCCTGTAAGGTTCATCTGTTGAGAGGGAAGCGGGTGTAACAGTGTTTTTTCGGAGGTTGCAGATGGAACACATGGAGATGAGAAGGACAAACAGAACTTCAGGCGGATGTTTCTGGATGAGAGCAGGCGAGGAGTCCAGATAGCTCCTCCTCCTCCTCCTCGCCCTTCAATAAATCACGTCTTTGCTGAAAGTGCAATCCATGCTCCGACATCGCGCCCGTGTCCACTTAGTTTCTGTCAATCTGAGTTCATCTCCACACCCCCACCTCTGTCAGACCGCACTGGTCGTGTCGGTGTCTGGTGCCCCCTACTGGACCTACTGCACACTAAATCGACTGCCCGCGTCACAAAGTCCTCCGTATTATCGGGCTTTTTAACAGTTAATATGTAGCATAAACAGAATTGTGTGCAGAAATAAACAGGACATGCAAAGAACTGAGGAATACTTTGACTCAGACCGTAGTAAATATTGGAATTAATAAATATATGGCACATTTATGATTTATCGTGACCTATTGGTCATGCTGACAAAACGAGTGGAACCCCATAAACCGTAATTGTAAGTGAGCAAAAGTGTTGTACGTTCATTCTTGTGTCGTCGCATTCTTGGTCATTTTGTCTCTGCATGAAATAGTGTTTGACAGAAGGATAGTTTGCATTGCATTGCACGAAGACTCGTCTCATGTGTCCGTGCACAGACAACCCTCAGAATAAGCAGCCGTCGGACCTTGAAAAGCCCGACCTCCCGGACGCAGAGGACATCCCACCTGAGAAGAGGGTGCTGGGCGAACCTCTCCAGATCAAAGGGCCGGTGGCTCTGCCGGAGAGGAAGAAGGATGAAGAGGTGCAATTAGACCGCCCCGACGCTGGTAAGGAAGCCCCCGAAAAAGACCAGGGTTTGAGCTGCATCTGGACAGAGATGCATGAGTCCGGTTGTGTTTGTCCAGGTATCGCCCTGCCAGATGAGGGGGCCCATCGACACGAGCCGCCTATTCCTCACGACGAGGTCATGGTGGACACGAGAAAGAACAACGAAGAGCTAGAGGAGGAGCAGAAGTTGGCTCCTCCTGTCGCTGAGGTTGAAGAACAACCGAAAAGAGACGACGACCAAAGTTTGAGGCAGGACACGGGAGGAGGTGGCAAGAAGAAGGAGGATGAGGAGAGAGATAAGCCCGTGGAGGTGCTTGTGAAGAAAGAAGACCTGGATCTGGGCGGAGGGGAAGTCGTGTCTAATGAGTTGCCGGAGAAGCTCGGCGGAGAAGCAGCCAAGAAGCAGGAGGCCCCCCCATTAAAAGACATGGAGAAACCTGAACATGTCAAAGATCCACTCAAAGAGGGAGCCAACCAGGCTGCGGCGGATGAGGATCAAGTGGATAAAGCCGCTGATGCAGCCGGGAAGAGTGAGCACTTATTGACGTTCTTGTAGAACTACATGATAAATTTAAATTAATGATCCAATGATTGGGAAATTGTTTTGCAGCAGCGAAACAATTTGTGGGGGGGGGGAACAAGAGAACGTACCATCTGACTTCGTTTTTGATATGCGGTGATATTGCAGTTCCCCTTCCTGCTGTAGAGCACCACGCTGCCGCCGACGAGGCCCCTGCTGCCGACAGCAGAACTGGGGCGGACGAGAAGATGGACGGTGAGTTGATGAATAATTTCAAGTGCATCCCAGGAAAATTGGGTCAAATCTGGCTTACTCAAAATTAAAGTTGCACTGTGTTGCTGGTTGATCTGTATCACTCCGCGCGACGTGAAATCACAGAGGATGTTCTTTGTTCAAACAGATGCACGGAAAAAAACATTTTAATTTGGGAATCAGCAAAATAAGGGATGTCGGTGTCCAGTTATCGAGTAGAACTGTTTCCCATTCCATGCATGGAAACCAAGGGGAGGCTCTGTATAGTTGTGAGATCGGAGAATAAGTCACTCAGGACGGGTGGAGCAACCGGGTCGAGAAGCCACTGCATTGTAGGGGTTCCATTTTTCGGTCTGTGCACTGGCCGCTGTAAACACCCATCAAAACGCCGCGGTGGCTTTGCACAGCTAATGGAACACATAGCACTTGTCCATCCGTTTCTGCGGGCCTTTAAAGCACATCTTAGAGGACTGACGTGCAAAGCCCTCGCAGCAGGCTGTGAGGAAGGTACAACAATAACTTGAACACATAATGACTTCATCGCAGATTGATGAGCGTCGTTGAGGTTTTTTATTGGCTGTCGGCTCCGTTGTTTCACACTTTCAAGGACTTTGGCTGTGACCTGCTGCATGCAGTTTACACTCCTGCCTCTTCAATCATCTCACTTCACTTGTTTGTTTTTTTTTTTGTTTTTTTTAATCGACGTAATCTGATTTCTATGATACATTATTGCACCAATCATTTTTGAAGTTGCAAACAATGTAAAAGAGGCTAGTTCTTCCTCTGATTTCCTGTCCTTGAAACACTTCTTTTTTTTTTTTTTTTTTGCTTGTGTTGACTTTCTGTTTCTGTTGTTTACTTTCGCCCTCTCTCCTCCACCATCTTTTACCCCTTTGTTCTTTCTTTCTGTGCTGGACTCCTATCACAGTGATAAAAAAGCTGGTCGCAGGTATGAAGTCTCTCTTGCCTTATCTCCTCTTTGTATCAGTCTGCTGCTTGACTCTCTGTAATTCTAAAAGATGACCATCCATCTGTCATATTGCTATATTCATATTTTATAGTTCTCTGTAATAGCTAAATATTTCCCTGTCCGCTCCCTATGTTTGCTAACAAATGACGTATGTGTCCAGTTTTTGTCGATCCTTCTTAGTTCATGTCGAATGCTGTGTTTTAGAAATGCAAGTTTCAAATAATTTAGTAAACGAAGTAAACCCAGACCTAGCGAATATATATTTTCCCCTTCCCCGCTCACTTGATACTGGCTCTAGATGATTCTAACCTTCACAGATCTTTAACTACCGCAGACCTCCCGGCCCTCAGCAGTGTCTCGTTTTAATCCGGCGACCCTTCTCTCTCTGTGTAGAGGGCCAGCTGGACCACGCGGTGCTGCTGCAGGTGATCAAGGAGCAGCAGGAGCAACAGAAGAGACTCCTTGACCAACAAGAAAAGCTTCTGGCGGTCATTGAAGAGCAGCACAAGGAGATTCACCAAAAACAGCCTGCCGGTGCGTATGCGTCTGTACAGCGGGAGGGGAAACCCCCTCGGTTCGCGCCCGGACCGAGTGTGACGCGGTGTTTGTGACTTATAGGAGCTGGTCAGGAAGGCGAGGCGGAGAAGAACCTCCAGGAACACTTGGAGGTGGTGGACGGTGGAGCAGCAAAGGCCTCCGACAATAAGCAGCCCAAAGAGGCAGCAGCAGCAGCAGTTGGAGCCCCGCAAGTTGCTGTCGCCGAGGTTCGCGCCGTGGCCCAGAATCCAGCCCCGGCTGACGACAAGGCGGCCAAGTTAGCTGTTGTTGCACCTTACAAAGACAATAACCCCGTCAAGCCGGTCGAGCCAGCAGAAGACCTGCAAAAGCATAGTGAGCTCGGAGCGAGGGGAGTCCCTTTGGGGAGGAAAATACCGGATGACCGGCCGCATGTGCCTCAAAAGGACGAGACAGAGCAGCGTCAGGATAAGAAAAGCATCATCGAAAAGGAGAAGTACAAACATCTGGAGGAAGAGAGGCTGAAGGAAGAGGCTCAGGCAAGACTGGAAAAAGACCAATATGAGAAGGAGACGAACGAAAGGCTGGCAAAAGAACGAGAGCTGGAGAAGATGAGAGCAGAGAGAGAGCAGATGGAGAAAGATAAGCAGGCGAGGTTAGAGAGAGAGCAGCTGGAGAGGGAGAGGCAGGAGAAGCTGGCCAGAGAACAGAAGTTAGAGAAGGAGAGGCAGGATAAAGAAAATCAGGCAAGGGCTGTGAAAGAAGCGGAGAAAGAGAGAGCAGCTAAAGAGAAACCTGCGCAGGAGAAGGCAGGCGAGCAGAGACATCAGCAGGAGATACAAAACGCAGACAGTGAAATACTTGAGAGAAGGAGGAAAGAAAAGGAGGAGGAGGAGGAGGCGGAGGCGGCGCGGGAGAGGCTGGCCCAGCTGGAGAAAGCCATAGAAGCAAAAAAGGCTGCACATGGGGCTCAGAGAGAAGACAGCGAAGCTTTGAAGAAAGGAGGAAGAGACCTCAAAGAGAAAGTTGCTGCTCAGGCGGACCCCGGAGAGGGGGTGGAAGACGGGGCCATCAAAGCTGAGGCCTACCCCCAGGGCTCCCACGAGAAGGTGAGGGACCAGGGAGAGTTGGATCTAAGGAGGAGGCGCAGGGCACTGGGACCCATAGAAGACGGAGCGCCTCAGGAGAAGCCCGGGGTGTCCAGGGGGGTGCACGGGCTGGAGCCCCTGCTGGAGCTGGGGGGGCCCAACCTGCACGCCGCTCTGGAGGAGCAGCTCCTGGCAGGGGCCATGGTGCACTCGCGGCAGATTAAGCAGACCTCAGAGGATAAGGAGGTGAAATAGCGCTCATCACTCACAGATTCTCAACCAATGGCTGGACAGCAGAACCTCCTGATACCGTGGACCACAACACCGTTGCCTTACATCTATCCTGCCTTCAGAAGTGCTACGGACATGGAACGTTTCTATCCCGATACCGTTGCTTTTTGCTTTTAAACAATCCACAGCAACTCCTGTGGATCGTCTGTAACCCTTTGGAAAAACCCAAAGTTCTCATCGAAGCAAAGTTTGTAAATATTAACTTATTTTGTCTTGTGGGTGAGAATCCGTGTCGATTGTTTATGTGTAAAATCTATGCAAATACCAAAGACCTTATTCACAGCAGCCGTTTTCTCTTGAAATAGTAGAACACTGGTGTTTTGCTCATGAACACAGCATATACGTCGTGAACACCTGAGTTTACATCCTATTTCCTGTCCAAATGACTGCCCTGAAAGAGGTCCCTTCCGTGGAGTGCATTTGCAGGGCAGACTGATACATTTCTGATGTGTCTTTTGAATACCTGTCATTTTTCATTTTTAACATCTTGGGACGTCTGTTTTTGGTCAAGTTTTTGCTCTCCTACTGTGTTGGGGTGTAAATACAGTACTTTTTGTGTTTTAGTGACCATGTCCTTTTCAGTATCAGGTGGGCTCTAGCTCTATTTTTCTCCCTGGAATTTTCTCAATACCTTCAAATTGATGTAACTTGACTTTAACTTCATGCTGGGGCTGCGAGGTATGTCGCCTTACAGTTTGCACAATGACACAGCTCATTGTCGCTACTTGGAATTTCAGTTCTTTGTTTTATCAGTGCCTTTTTAATCCATATGCTGCCAATTGTGATTTTGCTTTCTTTTTTTAGATAATGGTTAAAAATGTTTCGGTTAATTGGCCAACAGTCCGCAGTGTAAGAAAGGTTATTTGGAGGAGACATACATATTGTATTACGATGTAGGAGGTACATTCACATTGGTTTGAGTGTCATTTGAAACGTCAATCACATATGACCTTTGCTTTGTACAAGGCTATTTTTCTATCGACATTGTTTTTCTGTACATTTTGCAGATAATAAAAGCTATACCACAAAACAGGGGAGCCCACGTGTCTTCCGGTAACATAAATAAAACCAGCACTTTATTAACATCTCTAACTTGCAGGGGTTCTGACAGGAGAGCACAGCCAGAAAACGAACATCTGAGCTTGGTTTCTACAGTCTGTTGTCCTTTTTTTAGTCAATTCACAGAACACACACACACAAAAAAATACAACACTGTGAGAGAATTGTCCCAACATCTTTGAACTCCTCTGAGTCTTCTCTTGTGGCATTGAACATGATGATTATCGTGGTCACAAGACTGATTTTAGCCTTCGCTCACAGGAAAGTTTCCATTCATTTCGGTTTCTTCTTGGCCTGTAAGAAAATAACAAATGGTCACCATCTAGCATTTAAGAAAAAAAGAAATCAGCAGGGGAATTCTAGACTAGACCACGAACCGCATTTGCAAAGCAGGTCTTCAGTGCTTGGAATTCCTTGGCACACAGGTCTTTCTGCAGCTCCTGCCTGCCTGTGGTGGTAGCTGCCACACACTTTCCATAAACTGCTGCCTGCATCAGACAGGATCATATTACACAAAGAGAACAGAGACACAACCCTATGCGGTGCAAAATCTTATGGGGATTTTTTTTTTAACATTACTTAACCGATGCATGTTTAGCAAAGCACAAGCAATACGCGGCACAATGGATTTATACATACAGTGCAACTTATTTCATGAGAAACGGCGTGGGTGATATTATAAGCTTGATTCGGGGTCATTCGAGATAATTGTGCCGGATGAGTAAAACGAGACACGGGAAGGAACTGGTCTCTGCGCCAGGCTCATATTTTGAAATCAGCTCTTCAGCAGAATCCTTGGGTTGGGCTCACCTCTGCAGCACACTGTGTAAAAACTTCAGGGAAAAGTCGGAGTCTATCTCTGCTGCGAGTCCAGACATTTGACCCGGACATGGTGCTCTTCGGAATTCAACAAAGATTCTTTCAGCTCTACAACCGCCTAATATCGCAATCGGGGTATTTTTAATGTATACCACAAACCGTATACTCCAAATATAAATGTATCACCGCACATCTGTAGTATTCTTGTACTGCATGGGCAGCGCCATAATGTTGTCCTTGTCATTTGGGAAACGCAGTAAAATGCGGCAAAGTGATTTGCGGCGTTGCCTGTCAATCACAAATACCCGGAAGTTATTTTTTGCTTTTGAATGAAGGCGTGACCAAAAAGCCAGTGGCCTCTATGGTGGGGACCAAGTCGTGCTGTGATTGGCTAGCTGTCACATTCGGGCCCGCCTTCCTCTGGTGCCCATGGACGAAGATGAGTAACCCGCTGCTAGGATTGCTAAATCATGGCAACATTCATGGAGAGGTTAGCTTTTCTTCAGAAAGTAAGTGTCATTTATATTCGTCGCGGGTGGTAAAAACAGTTACCAGATAAAAATTGGCGTATCTTAGAGCCGCAGTGTCAGCAGGTCCGTTTCAACCCGCGTAGCTAGGCAAACATTAGCTTTTCTAAAAACTTAGCATGCTAGCTGAGAGCATGAAGAAATGTTGATATTGCTTGTCACGCCAAGTTGCTACTGTTTCATCTCAAAAAAAACTAAAATAATTGACATAACAGTGACTTTCCGGAGAAATGTAGTAGTCCCGGTGCGTTGCCAAGTATTGTTTATTTATTTTTAAAGTTCGTGCTTGTACAGAATTGTCTATCATCTCTTCCAACTGAAGGTCCCGACTCTGATGAGGGCTACAGCAGATGATGAAAATCCCTGTCCTGGCTACCTTTTCCAAGAAATTGGAAGTATCCTTTGGCAGCATCTGCCCTGGTTCTTCCCCAATTTCTGCTTGCCTATGATACGTGTATAACCCGGTTTTCTTTTTGCAAATGAGATTTAAGGCAGATCCATGACGTAGTGACATGTCATTTTGCAAACTCTGTTCCTAAATATTTTTGTAGATTGCAATAAACAGTGAGATTACTGTTAATTCCACACACACATGCGTAGTCATCTTTGGATCTTTTTCTTTTCCTTTCGGCTTTTCCCTTCAGGGATCGCCACGGCGAATCAACCTTCTCCCTCTAACCCTATTCTCTGTATCCTCCTCTCTCACGCCAACTAACTTCACATCCTCTCTCACTATGTCCATAAATCTTCTCCTCAGTCTTGCTCTAGACCCCCTGCCTGGCATCTCCAATTCCATTATCCATCTATCAATATATTCTCCATCCTTCCTCTGTACACGACTGAACCATCTCAGTCTGGCTTCTTAGGATCTATAAGTCATTTTCAAGGCTCAACACAAATACTCGCTGACTTTCTTCCTGCTATCGCTTGTCTCTATCTGCTCTCATCCATGGCCTTTTGTCCAGATGAGGCATTCTGAGTGTGTTAACCTGTGCTCATAACCTTAACCATCACTCAACTGTAGAAATCTCCCATGAATCTTCAGGGTGTGATCAGTGTTTGCTCGAGTACCTCCTCGAGCGGCTGCAGGTAGAGTCCTGCCATGTCAAACTCAAGGTGAGTTTTGTGTTTCTTTCAAGAAGTTGTTTGCGACATGCTTGCCAAATGCACCGGTGTCATGTCTTTGTAAACGGTTTTGGGGGTTTTAGCACATTTCCTTTTTCTCATCAGAGCCACTGTTGCTTCTTCAGGTACTAAAGATCTTCGTCCATCTCTGTGGCCATGGCTCAAACCATTTCCTCACAGAACTTAGAAGGAATTCCACCTTCATTCAGCAGGCATCAGGTAAGACGTTGGCCAAACCACTGTTACCCTGACTGCTCTGTACCGGACCCTTAACATGGTTTGCCACTGGATGTGTGTCTGAAAGTTTACAGCGGACCTCCCGACCCCATCCACGGGACAGCTCTGTACCAGAAAGTCAGAAACACAGCACAGGTATGACAAAATGTGTGTTTTATTGTTGTTTTAATACTACAGAGCTAGTCAGATATCTTAGAAAGCAAGGCAAGACACACTCAATGGATTTTATATATATATTTTTTCACAGGAAGTAGCCCGGTTGCTTTTTACAGATACAATCTCTACCAAAAGCGGCATTCTGCCATTCAACATCACCACGCCTACAATGGGTGAGTAATAAGGAAAAAAAATGAAACCAGCCACACACATCATGACATTGGTGATTTGGACCGTGAAGACTTTCGTTAAAATCCCCATTCATGACTGAAGGTACTTACAGAACGTAATTCGTGTGTGTGTGTGTGTGTGTGTACGTAAGAACAGTTGTCCCTCGTTTATCAGAGCAGGGTTACGTTCCAGAACCAGCCGCGATAAACAAAAATCCTCAAAGTAGTGACCATATTTTTATTTTATTAGTTTTATATATATATATATATATATTTCAAAGCATCATGACCCTCCCCACACTCTTATTAACCTATCCCATACTCTTTGAAACTCTTCCTATATATAATTCACCCAAACACAGCACCGCAGAGTAACACTATGAGCAGCGATCGAGCGTCGAAATGGACGAGGCGAGATGCTGAATGGCCAGGATACAGAACACCACGTTCTGGTCGGTCGGCGTCCTAGAAAATGCTTATTTTACCATAAAAGCGCTAAATATATAAAAACCCATATATACCACATTTAGATGTGTCAGAGTAAAAAAGCAGCCATACACTGACATGGAAAGGTGAACTGCGATACGGCGAGGGATCACTGTACAGAAGTTCCGCTGTTTCTCCGTCCAGGTATGGGCTCAGCTGCATCCCACAGGCCTGGAATGCAGGGCTTCGGATACAATCCAGGGAAGCAGGGGACAGGTAGGTGACACTGCATCCCACTGTCACATTCCTCACTCACCGCATCGCCTCCTGTGTACATCTCTGTCCCTTTTTAAAAATCTCTCCATCTGTGTCCCCTAGCAGGCAATGACTCGTTACTAGATAAGATCCAAAAAGCTGCTGAGGTGGTGGCCAGTGCCGTCCTCCCCCCAACAGAGCACCAAGGCCTCCGTCTGCATGACAACCACTACCGAGCCGTAGTGGCCCCTTCCGCGCCGATAGAGGTGGCGGTGGCGGCGTGCGCCTACAACCTACCTGCTCACCGTCCAAAAGGTCAGGCAGAGAAACCTGCAGTTGTGTTTCAGCACTGACAAACTGACTGCAGCAGCTTAGCAGGATTACTCAGACAGGCTTAGCTGGCCTGGATTAACCTCACTTTACATGGAAAAGTCAAGGTTCCCCCCAACGCCTTTAATTTTTTTTAGCTGTGACTGGGTAAATACTGGGTCCCAGATCTGACATGTCATTGTCATTTTTTGAAAATAAATAAAAAATAGAAATAAACCATCCTAATGCATTTTTGAGATTTACCCACCGTGGGACGATTAAAGGAATATCCAATTCAATTAAATAATTATCTCAATATTAACCATGTCCTGCACATTCTAGGGTGTCATTTGTTGATTTAGGTTTTTACTGATTCTCATAGGTTACTGTATTTTGCTATATACAGTATAAGGTATCAAGGATTTTCCTATTTTAATAACCTACATTGGGCGGTGCCTGAGGCCCCTTTCCCGATCCATAACTGTGTTGTTGTCGCTGCGTGCGAACCCTTCACGGTAGGAGCCAGCCAGCGGTGCCCGGGACAGGTTGGCGGCGGCTGGGAAGAGACCGACAGCGGCAACACCTCTTCTCACAACTCCTCTCAGGACCTCGCTGCCAATAGCAGGGCCTCCATGGGCAGCAAGTCAGCCGGTACCGGAAGCCAATCCGGGGCCAGCAGAGAAAGCAGCGGGGACCTCTCTGAACGGTAAGAGCCAAAGTCGACTTATTTAGACATCAGTTTCGGTCTGTCATGGGGAGCTGGCCTTTTTTTATGTTTTCACTGCAGATACAATGTATCTTGGAGATGATCTCGCCTTTCTTCATGTATTTGTCATCTCCCTCTGTGCCTCAGGGTGGAAGCCTTACAGGTGGGCGACTGTGGCCAGGAGGTGGCACTCATCAACACACTTACCGAAGGCTCCAAGGTTTTCCTCTCCAGAGAGGAGAGTCAGCACTTCATCAAGGAGTGAGTTTGTTGAAAAATCACAATTTGGGCACCTTCTTGTTTGGATAGATTAAATTAACTGATAATAACCGGGACAAAGCATGAAAATGTCCCTTTCAGTTCATGGCCTTATCTATTTTTTTCAATCTGCCAGGTGTTCCATTCTGAACTGTGAGGTTGTGGTGGAGTTGCTGGTGAACAGACTTCAAGAACCTTCAAACACCATCAAGATGGTAACACCGTTTTACAATCCGTTGAAGAGCCCTGCTTTCGTCACGACATTGTACGGCCCTGATGTGTTGTGTTTCCCTTAATGTGCAGCGGGCGCTGTGTGCAATAGCGTGCCTCATGACCTCTGACCTTCTTGCTCTGGAACAAATGTTCGGGGCGACGCAACAAAAGCTTCGTCAGCTCAGTGAGGGGCCTCCAGGATCCGTGGCCAACAAAGCCACAAAGGTACAGAAGACCGAGCAAAATGTGATGAGCTGACAGATAAGAAGGAACTGCACTGAATGGTACGCACGACTTCCGTTTTTCTTATCTTCTCCTACCAGATCATGCGGCAGTTCGAGGCTCTGATCGGTGGACCTTTACAAGCTCCCAGACAGGTCACGGCGAGCAGTCGGCATCACGAGATGTCTAATCAACTTCTCACATCTACATCTCCTTTATTGACGGCTGATTCCAACCTCAGCCACTATCAGGTGAAGGCCCTCCGGCCTGATATCGCACCCGAAGGTGTCAATCACCCGCCGTCCCCCTCCGATCTGGACTTGACCAACAGCAGCGCCTCTGGGAAGGAGATGAATGCCGATGAGGAGGAGCCTCTCCTTCAGCAACAGGCAGTACTGCAGTCTGGAGCTCCAGCAGCCAGTTTTACCTCAGCCATCTTATCAGCGTCCAAGCCAGACAGCCCCGCCCCTGGCTCTGAGTCCCAGCGGCTGTCGCCCTGCACCACCAGACTGTCCCTGTTCAGCGGTATGGAGCTGGTAACCAAAGGGAGATCCCTGTCCGACGCACGCGAGAGAGGAATGTCCCAGACCGAGACAGCAAAAGACACTTTGAGGGAGAAGCAGCCGGAGCAGAACTCCGGCAGTCCAGCGAACCCGTCCCCACCTGGGGTCAGTAGAACCAGCCAGCCAGCATCTGCCTTTTCCTTTCTGAACTCCTGATGAACACTGACTCACCAACGCTATCGCACTTGGAACAGTTGAAGTAAGATGTCATTTTCGGAAAAATCTTTTTAATTGCACGAATGAAGGTCGGATCTGTAAGGTTAGGATATAATAAATAGCCTGTTCACTTGACTGGGTTTTCTATTGGTCTTATCTGTACGGTGCCTCCATTCTAACATCAGCTTGAATCGGGAGAAAGAGTGTGATTTCTCCATGAGTGTAGTTATCTGGAGGCACAGGTTGTTTATTGACAGTTGCTTTATCTCAGGATTCTTTTGAACCTTAACAACCTCTATGGCATGCTCATAACCTCCGAGGGGAGAAACCCTTGATTTGCAATTTGCACTACCGATGCTATTCTCGTCTTCCTTTTATTTTGGGTACTAAGCTATTGTTTTAAAGTAAATATTGTCTGAATGGTAGTTTACAAGTTATTTATTACATCTAGCCTGAGTTGATAGGAACATGCCAATGAGAGTGGCTGCAGAGTGCATGTTTTTTGTTATTATGGAGATCTAATGAAGGAAAATGGTGGCACGCTACTCTGATCAGTAACTCGTGTAATCAGCATAATGCAAAGTATCTGAGGCGCCATGATCACACGAATAACCAAATAAAAAGTGGATTACCAACGCTTTCTCAGCTCGTCATTCCAGCAGAGGGTAGCGTACTGTAGAATGTAAAACACATTTCCAGCACTAGTTCAGCCTAAAGCCATAAACAAGTATGTCACATTGATTTAGGAAATTCAAGCGGTGTTGTATCACATGTACTTTGATGCTAAAACATTAGCACATTTATTTATGTTCCTGATGATTACTAAAATATTTAATAAATCACCTTAACACCTTAAACAATGGATTGTTTATTGTTAAGGAAAATCACTTACACCATGACGTGGTTTTTGGAATATGTGGAAAATATTAAAAGCCAGTTGATTATATTTATGAGTGTGTCTTAATGAGGGACAAATCACATCAGATACATAAAAAAATTGGCTGTGTCCAACAGTTTCAGTTCCGCTTTAATTTCGAGAAATAAAATGACAATGTATGATTTTATGGGATTATCCTTAGCTAATGATTTGCTGATATTTTTTTAAATAATTTTTTTGTTGGAGGCGATTTGACAGTTTGCACTGGCATTTTCACCCAAATCCTAAACCAGGTAGACCATATTTGACACATGTGGATATCTTGCCCAGCACTTAGCAATGTTACAGTACATCTTATGTAATTTGCCAGTTTATTGGACTGTTAAAACATTCACAAACAAGTAAAGGTGATGACACAATATTTGCCTTTCTTTCAGGGTCTTTGTGTGTTGAGTCCCAGGGTCTAGATCTGGGTCATGGTTGTGTTCCATCACCTTGAATGCACTGACCTATCACACCTCAATGTTGTAGAAACAGGACTGTTTAAACACAAAAAAAGACTTTCACAAAAAGACACATGGCTGAAAATAAAGAGAATGAGAAGTTACTGAGTAAAGTGCATCGCTTTATTTTGTTCCGCAAGCACTTGGGATCACACTGTTCTTGTGATTAGCACCAATGAAAATGTCCACACATTAACGCACGCATGTAAAGAGAGTGATACCTCTTTATAAAGTGCACAGAGTGCGTGCACACACTCACTCACACACACACACCCCCACACTCGCAGGCAGGTAGGCAGGCGCACACGCACGCACGTACACACATCAACACTGCACAGTAATCCACAGTGGCAGGGCCATGGAAAGGCAGATGTGCTTATGACCTTCACAAATGGTACATGGTGAAGTGGGGATGAGCCTCAATGCCCGAAAACTGTAAACTTCCCCAAAACATCATCCCCTTCCCTTTGACCAGAATGTGTTGTTTGAGGCTTTCATGGAGGCCCCGTGCCGCTGGAATCAGCGCTGCTGGGCAATGGAAAAAAGAGGAGTAGAAGGGTCATGGGTCATAGTCATGTCGAGCCTGGACGCCCTCTTGTCTGTAGACTGCTGAAATGCGCCTCCCTCAGGACTCTGTTGATGGAGTCATAGGAGAAATTGCTGCCATCACCATGGAAACCGTGCTGCAAGGAGCTGGCAGAGTCCTTGGGTTTTGGGCTGAGGGAATACTGGGAGATGCAGTTGTTCTGACTGTGTATGCACGGCCTGGTGGTGACCACGATGGGTCTCTCTGGACTGTTGATCCCATTACTGCTATCGCTGCTAGAGGACTGTGAATACAGAAGCAGAGCTTTGATTTCGCCACCTTGCAGATACATCAGGAGACATAAATAAAACATGCTAAGCCGTTCCTGTCAGAATGTATGTTTGATGGCAGGTTGCTGGCCCTATTCCCCACTGCTTTTTGGCTTACATCACAAGGAGGGAGTTGTATGATTAACGACCTTGGCAAAGGATATAATCGTGGCGCCTGCATTGCAATCCAACAACCCATGTAATAAAAAAAACACGTACGGCTGCATGAAGATCTAAACATGAATGTAAGGATAAATTGAATTTTACCTCAGAGTCAACATCTGATACAAACAGACAAGGGCCACCTCCTGACCTCTTGGCCTGAGGACTCAACTGTTGGTCCTCCTCGCTGTCGCAGCTACGATGACGCTTCCTGTGAAGAGTGAATGTGATTCCGAGGTGACATATTTGTGGATAAAGACAGTGGAGAAAACTTGTATTTAAAAGGAGTCGGTGCGACGGGAAAATGCAGGGAGGGGGTTGAGTAAGAGAGAGAGAGCGAGAGACAGAAAATGAAGAGGAACCAAAAATAGCAACAGTCAGACAGTTACATGATCAGACATTTGGTACTAGAAACACGACAAGACATTACTGACTAGATCTTCATTCTGGGGTTAGTTGAGCTCCAATACTCTTACATGGGACGTATAAAGAACATACCATGGGTACTGTGAGATATCGTGTACAAAAAATGTGATTCGACAACACATATGGCATTTAAAATGTTGTTACTGTAGTAAATGAAATACGGGTTTATGCAAGAGGGCGATTCTACCTGTTGTCGGTCAACATTTCTGCAGTGTTTTCCAGTTTGGAGGTGAGAAAGGCTGGCACTCCTTGTGAGCCGAGACCGAGTGGAAAGCGTTGCTCCGGCTGCAGCTCCACGGCAGGCGTTCGGTATGGCCGGCTTTGCTCTCAACTCATCTCAGATCATCTCATCGTCTCACCGGAAAGTGAGAGATATGAGAGCACCGCACAAAATCTGAAAAATAAAATGTGAAAATAATCGGGGTTAAAAAGCCCACAAACTATAAGTGCGAGTTTTTCAGACCTGTCACTGCTTGTCCCAAGTCCGCCAGGACAAACCGCTGCTGGCCGAGTGAACGCCACCGAACTAACTGCCAGACGTTCCCCCGCGTCAGAGAGCCAAATCTCGGGGAGCCCTGGGCTTGACGGCGGCGGGGAAGAGGCCGGCTCCGCCAGACGCCACCGCGCAACGTTATGACAGCTACTTGTCAAGCTAACTATTTTAGCTAACTCACCCGATGCGGCGCTACGCCGAAGTTCTTCCGCTTTCGTACGCCGTCCGGACACCGCAAATGGTCGCTAACTCCCCGCTGCGCTCGACAGAGGTAGTCGTCAGTCGTGACAGGAATATAAACGGCCGAGCTATGGAGGGGTTTTAACGCCGCCGGGAGGACAGCAACGGACACTTGGGCGTTGTTAAGTTTGTCATAGCGGCGAGCTTATCTTTGTCGTCAGCGCCTCTCACTTCCTGGATTCTGGAGCTCCGCCCCTCTGTTTACATGACGTCACCTGAGCAACCGCAAACAGGAAGTGGGTCGCGGTGTGTTAGCAGCGCCGTTAGCATCGCTGTTCACAGCGCAGCGAACCACGTTTCGGTCTTCATCTCGGCGCACGTACTTTCCCCCCACCACCACCAACCCCGAAAAAAGCAGGCCAGTTATTCGTCTAAAGAGACATTCACTGATATTCCGAGGCTGAGTTGGAAGGGACTCGACAGGCCGGCTAACGTTAGCCCTATGTGCACCTTGTGCAGGCAGGTGCCTTTAAACGGACTTAAACGTTTAGAAGTTCTCACACTGTTTGAATGGGCGCAATCCGCT
Source organism: Fistularia tabacaria (assembly GCA_901007705.1). Taxonomy (NCBI): domain Eukaryota; kingdom Metazoa; phylum Chordata; class Actinopteri; order Syngnathiformes; family Fistulariidae; genus Fistularia; species Fistularia tabacaria. Next base: position 33,133 of record CAAKHD010008452.1, read on the forward strand.
TATATCTTGGGCAGTTATGATGTTGAGTAAACTATGTCAAAAGTTTTGGGTATCTAAAGATGCACTTTCCAATGGCTGATTGTTGAGTCATGTCGGATTACAAATAGATTTTGTGACACATCAAACTATATATGTCTGTATATAGACGTACAGGTGAGCTTAACGTGTACTATTTACATAAAGATGGTACCAGGAAGGTTAGACGAAGCAAAATATTGCTACGTTAATGGGTCAAAAACAATAAAGCTCTTCTCCCTTTCGGCTGTTCCCTTCAAGGGTTGCCACGGTGAATCATCCTCCATCTAACCCTCTCCGCTAAATGCTCTTTTCTCACACCTCTTTCCCTCCATCCATAAAACTCAGCTCTGGACTCAGCTCCTCCAGGCCTTCTGCCCATCAGTTCCAACTTTGGCATTCTTCTACCAAGATCTTCACCATCCCTCCTCTGCACATGTCCAGACCATCTCAGAATGTGTCCAACTGTTCCTGATCCTCTCCATCCTCTTCATCTCTGCTGCTTCCAGCTCTGCCTCCTGTCTTCTCAATATCACTAAACCAGACATGGGTGCTCTCACCTCTGTTTTCTACACTCTCACTCTGGCTGATACTCTTATTACCCCTGACACTTTTCTCCACCTGTTCCAAACTGCTTGCACACATTTCTTCACCCCCTCTCCACCCGCTCCGTTGCTGTGGACTGTTGACCCCCAAGCACTTAAAATCCTCCACCTGCATCTCCACTCCCTCTTGGTCACCAATAATCAACTGAACCTCACCAAATGTGTTTTTCGTCTCTGGTTTTGTTTTTGTTGTCTCGTGATAAGCTCTGTGAGCAGTTAGACTAAATACAGTTTCCTTTCTGGACAATTTGTTTTCCCTTCATGTCAAAAATGTGTAACTTTTTGAAGAAAAAAAAAAAAAAATCATTCGCTCCAGAAACCCAAAATACACCCGAGAACAACGCTTTTCTTAACTGAGGTTGAAGGTCATGTTTCAAAATCCTCTATAATCTGTAACCTTGTGATTGCTAAACACATTTCCCACAGATGAGGGTGATACGTCACTCTGCAGAGACCCTGCGGGCAGCTTTGGTTTCCAATTGTCAGGACCTGGCTGAACTTTACAATGAATACACCGAGGAGGAAAAGCGACTTCTCGCGGAAGGGCTTCACCCGGAGCTGACGGGTTCTCTCTTCCAGCCCATCACGGTGCACTCTGACTCGGACTGGATCCCCGCTCATCCGGAGGAAACCCAAGATTTTGAGAGCTTTTACAGAGACCGGCAACGCAAGACACCCAGCGCGAAGCTCAGCACCATTTACATTCAGACCATTGGTGAGTTTGTGCGGATTCTGTTGCTGTGGCTGTTGCATGGGGATTTCAAATAAATCCCTCCATCACCATAACTCACGGCACTTATTTGCAGCATACAGTGTCCGCCATGAAGCGTATAGAGAATGATTTAATAGATTTTTCTCTCCGAGTGCGTGCCATGCTGTTTGCACAGCCTTAATCTGACACTCGTCCATCTGATAGGTTCCTTCGGAGAGGCGGGTAACCAGACGAGGCAGTATGTGGAGTGGCTCAGAGAGTACTGCCAAGCCTTCTTCTATGGCCTGGCCGTGAAGTTACTGCCCCCTGTCACCGTGGCGCAAACAGGCTGCTCTTTCAGGATCAACGGTAACACGCATAACCTTCAGATCCTCGCTGGTAAGCCACAAGTCTCTCGACTTAAACCTCCTACAAGTTTCCATCATGCCACTGGGATATCATCATATCTTCATACCGATCTCAAATCTGCCCTTGGCTGGTTTTGATTTTGCTTTTTTCTCTCAAAACGTAGGGGACCTGTTGGGATTTCTTCAGAAGAGAAAACCAAAAGATGCTTTCTGTATCATTGGAATCACAATGATTGACCTCTATCCTAAAGACTCCTGGAATTTTGTCTTCGGACAGGCGTCTCTCAGTTCGGGTAAGCTTTCACACGCCAGTGATAAATATGTCTCACAAAGGGGCCTCACAACAACACAAGGAATGAATAAGTTGTAGTTACTTATTTAATGCATATTGTGTATTAGTGATGCATATATGTAAGTATCAACGCTTGCTCCATTAATGTTGATGTGATATGGTGGTCTGGCCACTTGGTGGTGCTAGAGTGAACCGGTTTCCTTCATGGACGATGTTTGCAGGAGTCGGGGTTTTCAGCTTCGCCAGATACGACGACAATTTCTATCATAGGAGTTACGCGGGCAGGTTGAAGACACAGCATCAGCCCCGGCAGGGGGACTTTTCCATCTTTGATGGATATTACACTCCTCCGATCTCCAGCACTCTTCTGCTGCGATCCTGCAAGGTCACTGAAAAGTTACGCGCCTCTTGACTTAATTTTCGGTGAATGAAACGCCTTTGCTGTCATGCATCCATCAACGGGTAAACAATGCATCAATTGATGATTATGTACCTGACCCAATTGATTTATTTCTCACCAGACAATGACGCACGAGATCGGCCACATGTTCAGAATCAAGCATTGCCAGTGGTTGAACTGTGTCATGCAGGGCTCCAATCACCTGGAGGAGTCCGATCGCAGACACCTGGATCTGTGTCCCATCTGCCTCCGCAAACTACAGGTCTCCATCGGCTTCAAGATACCGGATAGATACCAGGTACAAAAATAATTGCTTTAGACAGTGTCATTTTCAACTGAAACATAACAAAAACTTGAGTGATGTAGACTCACATACTTGGTGTTTCTCTAGAGGATTGCTCAAGATGGACACGTCTCCTTCCATTGAATTGGGACACTGACTTAAGCTGTACTGAGATGACAAGTTCTGTTATGTATAACATGCTGTAGTAATCCTGATTATGTCAACCCCAGTGGCCTCGATACACGGCGCTGAGAAAGTTCCAGGCCGCCTGAGATGACCGAGTTCGCAGGAATCCCTAAAGCAGATTGTAGTTTAACCTGCGCCGTTTCACAATAAATATCTCAGCTTTGGCTAACTCTTAACTGTGTAACAGGGTTTATGTAAACATTCTTTTCTGGAATTACTTTTGCTTACACAAGTGTTACTACACGAGTCACGATTGTAACCCTGCTCCATGCTGCAGTCGGAAGTAGATTTTAATCCCACCTGTTGGTTGATCATGGCTCAATGACAATAACATTTTGTCATTCTATTTAGTTCAGGATGAACAAATAATTGCATTTTTTTCAATGAATGATGCATTCCCATGTATTCCCGAGCTTCTGTAATTTGAATTTTATCTCTCTGCAGGCCTTACTGCGATGGGTGGAGGATCCAAGTCAAACATCTGATCCAGCCTCTGCCGGTCAGTCTGCCCTTCACTCTCCCAAAGCCACAGAGGCCTTTCATACCTTCAAACTGTGGCTCTGCAGATGCAGAGATATACTTGAAACCAAAGAACCCTAATGAATTGCGATAAGTTGTCGACGTGCTGTGAGCGCGGCCTTTGTTTGCAAGCTAAGGGTGCATGTTTTCTGTGTTATCTGAACACACGGCTTGTATATTTTCTCAGGGTGGTCAAAGGTGTTTGGCGCATTTTGTGTTGCTGATGTATTTCAGAGACAAGGTACATACATACAGTATTTCCCTGTCCAGCTGATGTAACGTGAGATATGACTGGGTGAAGTGAAAAATCTTTCTTCTCCTCATTCTGTAGATTCCTGCTTGACATTTGCTTTTTCATGTTTGAGGTTGGTTCATTTTTTGGAATGATATCTTTGATATAATGCACTTAGGGAGGTGTGTTGAAAAATCTCATTTTGTGTGTAGATGTAGATAAATATGTGCGGAGGTGAACAGATATGCCTGAGGACACAATTTGGGGATTCAAATCACCTCTTTTTTTATTGTGATCTGATCCAACACATTTTCTTTACAAAAATACACTTTGTTCAGACATCTCACATCAGGAAGTGTGTTGTGTAACAGACATTAAGATGATTAAAAGCTTTGAGAACAACTCGTTTTTTCTCCTGAGGTATGTCAATCACAATCGGGCTCATGACTTTGGCTAATTTAAATCGTGTGTGCGGCAAAGTGTGCTTCACCGTCTCCCTGAACATTTGTTTCGATGATGTCCATCAGGGAATGAGTTGATAAAGTTTTGTTCTGCCGACACTGAGTCACACAGATCCATACGCGCCACAATAGAGAGGGCATGTTAAGTCTTTTAAATAAAGGATGATTAGTAGTAAATGCTCTCAATCAAACATCACCGATTCTTGAAAAAACACAGTGTTACATTATAAATAAGGCAGGTTTTATACAAGTATATTGTAACTGAAAAGTTCTCACAGAAGTTGTACACATTTGTAATGAACCAGCTTATCTTCACTGTGCAGCAGTAGTGTTCAGAAAGGCTTTACCACCACATTCCTGACCCTTTATTGTCCTTCATCTATCAGATTTTAAGAAACACATATAACCTCTTGTCTTGTGACCTCCACCTGGTTATTGTCTGTGTCGGTTTCAGCTTCATTGCAAACGGTCAGACCGAGAGAGCGAGTCCGGGTTTATTGTCCGCGCTCTTTTCCTCGGAGCCCCTCAACACTTCAGTTGCTTCTTCACTGGGTTTTGGTTTCCTCCTCCAACACAGTAATCCCCTCTTAGCCGGTCCCACTAAGCCAAGGAACAGGGCGCTCAGTGCCATGCCAGCAGCACAGGAGTAGAAGGCCGATCCGTAGTTGTGAGTCACATCCACCAGCATACCTAGAGAAGCCAGCGAAAGCGTTAGACCAGGAAAAACAGAAAAAAGAAAGAGCACCGTGAAGCGCGACTTGACCTGTTAGATCAGTGATGGGAATCACCAAAGCCCCTCTAACCAGTATGATCAGGGGGACAAGCTGTCACTAGGAAATTAATGCCATGATCCCAAGACAGGTGGCCTTCTGTGTGTGTGTGTGTGTGTGTGTGTGTGTGTGTGTGTGTGTGAGTGAGCTGGACCTGGACACCTGCCTCCTGCTATTCAGCTTAGCACAATGACTAGTAATCAGTTGAATCAAAAGCATACCGTGTATTTTTCCAAGAAATTTCCCCAGAAATTCTTTCTTGCCACCAGGCGCTGTGATTTTAGCGCTTTTTTTAAATTTTTTTTTCAAAATGCAGCTCGGGTCCGAGCGGCCAGGACGACGGCTATAAATGTAATGTAAAAGCAGGCATGAAGCACGCTGACTCGAGGCTCAAATGTCGTGTGCGCCAGATTGGCAGCCAAAAGGTTGAAAGTATTTGACACGTTATCATTGCAGTGGATTTATAAATGTAATGATATAGTATTGTCACACAAATAAAATAAGGACTAATTAAAATAGGGATTTTGTGGAAAATAATGGCCTTCAGAAGTACTGTGACCAAAGGTGCTATCATGCAATGCAACATCTTGATGAGCTCAGTTGGAGAGTATTTACGAAACCACGCCCGGTGTCCGACCTGGACTTAGGACTTACCTCCAAGTGGAGGTCCTGCCAGCCCAGCAAAGCTTTGTATGAAAACGTAGACCCCAGCAGCCGAAGACATCCGGTCAATGCCCACCACGTCATCCTCCGCCAACAAGGGGATGTGCGTGCACGACAGGGTCCCCATGAAGAACCCGTACAACGCGCAGCAGACAGCCAAGCCGTAAAACTCAGTCACCAGCGTAAATCCGAGCAGATCCAAAGCCATCGTGATAACACATGCCAGAATTACGAGCAGCTTCCTCGTACGGAACGGCTTCTGGCCCAGGACCCACCCGATGGAAAAACGCCCCAGGATTTCGGCCACGGCCATGGTGGAGAGCAGGTAGGCGGCGCTTTCCATCTTGACGCCCCGGTTCACGCTCAGCTGAATGATGTAGAGCGGCGGGGCGAAGAAGCCGAGCGTGGCAAACAGTCCGAAGAGGGAGTAGAGGATGAAGCTGCCCTCTTTCAGGATGGAGAAATCTAGAAGTTTAGTCTTATTCTGGCCACTTTTCTTCCCGCTGCCTACTGTGTCTTTGGTCCCGTTGGTGGTTTCAGTTTCACATTTTCCGCTCTCATTCCCCCCACAGTGCAGCGCAGCTTCCTCCCCGGCGTGTAACGTGTCCTCCGTCGGTGACGTCTTCTCGGTGCTGACGTGGACTGAGTCCGTGTTCGGTTCACTTTCCGGACTTTCTGAGGTGTTCGTGTTGAGCGTGATACCGTTTGCAAAGGAATCCTTTGTTTTTTTGTCTTCTGCGTCGTCCTCGGTACGGAGAGGCTCACTTTCCCGCGGGCACGATTCCCCGGCTGCTCTGTCGTCTTCCCCAGCAGGCTTGATGACAATAGTCCGAAGTGTTGCGCCGCAGAGTATGATGATACTCTGCAAAGCTCCGATCACTGCCAGAGTATGACGCCAGCCAATGTGGTCCCTCAGGGAGGAAAAGGCTGAGGAGCAAAATTAGATACGGAGGGGTTTGTTAGGTTGCCACGCGGCCATGTTCACTAATGAAACGGACATTTGGATGGAACTCTTGTTTTCATTATTCATTCTTAAGTTCCACAAAAATCCTGTTGTTATAAATCGCTTCATTTACAAATGCTTAAGATGTCCATACCTGCCAAAATAGTGAGGTGAGGGGAAATATGAGGGGAATGAATACCATCAAAAATGTTTGATAGACCTCAAACCTCAATTAGGTGGAACCCAAACCACCTGACTTGTTGGGATGTGTTGATACCAGTGCGCGGACCGACATAGCTTTAGGCAAACCGATGGGGAAGACCCTCACCTGGAGCCAGAGCAAACATTGACAGAGACTCTCCAGTGGAGGCCAGAGCGGTGACAAGAGCCCTTCGCCGAGTAAAATACTGGGACAGGATGGTCACCGTGGGCAGGAAGGTCAGACAGTAGCCCAGACCTGCAACAGGAAAAAAGCAACCATTCAAACTGTCGGATGGGGAAGCGCTGCACGGGAAAATATCAAATGTTGAGTTGAAATGAGAACAAGGCGGAGAGATTCAATACCTGCAACTAGTCCATAGGTGATGTACATTTGGTTGACGGAGCCGGCAAAGCTTGTGGCGATGGTGCCCGAGGAAATAAGCAGTCCTCCGGTCATGACGACCAGCTGGAAGCCAAAGCGGTTGGTCATCACAGATGACAAAGGAGCTGGGGAGCAACGGTTAACATGAGCATCTTGGAAGTTCCAGCCCGATGTCTGACTGTAAACAGGGGCTCACAATCCGCTCCCAACCCTGAGTGCAGGATAAGTGCTATAGATAATAAATGATTCAATGAATGAATGTCTGTTTTAGGGTAAGCAAATATTTCTATGAGATGTTTACCAAAAAAATTAAACAGAAAAATACCATCCCATATTAATTTGGGACGGTGGGTTTGCGATGAACCGCACATTTTATTTCTTTCTTTCTTTTGTACATGATCTGACATTCTTGGTGTGACGTACATGCCAAGGACGCGCATACAGACTGAAAACAGTGACGACTAAACAGACTCCGACAACACCAACAAATGATTGGAAATCTAAACAAGTCCTTGGGAATCTAAAAAGGTCCTGCAGCCTGTCTATTAAGATTCTGGTCTGTCTGACCCTACTGAACACATACTGTACATACCATTGAATGTCATGACAAACACGCAGATGGAGACGATCCAGGATATTCGAGTGTTGGTCTCCCCAAACTCCTTTATCAGGTCCTGGAGGAATATGCCGAAGCTCTTGATGGTGCCGTAAGTGAAAACCTCCACCACGAAAAAGGCCACGGCCACCACCCACCCCCAGCCACCGTCAGGGGCTTTTGTATAGATATTAGGTCCAAGTAGACCCGGACCGCCGAGCCCACAGCCTGCCATTTTCTGTAAAACAGAACATTGGAGAATGATGAAGTGGGAAAAAAAAAAATCAATTGCTTATATTCCCCCTTTTTCTTGCCTTGTTTGGACAGCTTTATTGAAGAGGTAGCGGCATATTTGGCTATTTGTTTAATCTACAAACGCTGTTAATGCCTAAACCGAAGGAAGCGAAAACAAAAAACAAGGTCCAAAGTGTAGAATTAGATGTTTGTTCATTTTGTTACTGAAAATGTTTGCGTTATAGACACTACTATTCATTAAATTGAAGGCATTAATTGAATACTGAAATCTGTCTGTACGTCTCCCAATATTTCAGTTTTCTCACAAACACCATAGAATGTTTTAATCGCGACATCTACTCACATTCGTCCGCAAAAGAATTCACAACAGACAGTCAACAGGCCGTCAACATATCAGCGGGCCGCAGGAACATTGTGTCCTCCCTGTCTTTGTTGTGAAAGTATAGTTTACACAGTGGACACTGAGCATAAAAACAAGAACCTCTAAAATTCAAGGATTTTCATGGCCTTCAAATCATCAAGTGTGTCGATGTTGAAAGAAGAAAACCGCAGGGCAGCATTTTGATAAACAAGAACATTTCGCTTTCTTTCAACAGATGTTTGGGGCCGGCGACCTTCCCTCAGCATGTCTTAAGACACAAAAATTGAATCGGTTACATTTTAGGATATCAAATATCACCATAGTGGCAGAGAATATGATGGAGGAATCATACATTTTACAGACCTGTTATTCAGGACTAGGCGTTCCAGTCTCTTCGCTCCACACTGTAGAAGGTGCACCTTGGACTCATCAGTAGGGCCGTGTGATTGACAGAACTTTCGGGATAACCCTTTCAGCCGTGCATATTTACAGCAGCGGCGGATGGAAAGTGCGGATTGAAATTCTGGGGGGTGTTTGGGTTTTTGCCCAGACGCACCCTCTCACGAGGTCAACCACCACAGGCTGACCAGTCTGGGTACGCAGACCAGCCAAGAGAGGATTCCATGAACTTGCTGACCAATTACTAGGTTGAGACGTTACCGCGAAGAATGCTTCCCTTAACTAGCTTCATATTCTGGGATGGCAGCTATCAATTGGGACATGGCTGCATCATAGAATGAGCTGTTAGGGAGAACACCAGGCTTCTCTGCTTCGGCTACATCTGTTCACACGCTAGGCTGTGAAGGCCGTGTCACTACCTGGCAGCACCGCTGTGAAGCCGTCTGGGATCGTGACATGACATTACTGTGAACGGGTCGCCATAACCGATGTCACTGATTCGATTAGCATCTCGCGCTCCCCAGAGCTCAACTGCAAGGCGTCCGGGTCTCGACAACACGGAGAATAACTAGCGTCGCTCACTTTCTTGCAATCGTAGGATATTTACAGCGCGTCCTCTGAAAGCCAACCTTTGCCCAGTGTGATTTCCACTCAGAAGGAGGGTCTCTGAACTTAAATCTCCCCTCATCTTTCAAAAACACACCCCACCTCGATGCCTGATGTGCAGTACCGACTGCTCTGAACGTCCCTTTCATGAGTAAAATCTATTGCTGACCAGCTGGCTCACTTTGGTGAGCAACACTTCAGCCCCTGGCAGGTTTACTGGCATCGATTAAGGCCAGCGTTGCAGCACAACACGATATGTTCAAATATGGCTGAAGCTTGACAGAGGGAATATTTGGAATCATCGTGGTACCATGAACTGAGATTCTACAGGGGTGGCAGGACATCCTAGGAAGCCCCGAACATGAAGCTCACTTCCACCTCCCTCAGCACGTTACAGGAGATCTTAGGACACCCAGACCTTTACTGCCAATATTATTTCAAACGGAAACATTAGTCATGTTGTAATTTTGAAAATGTGGTGACAGCTGAAAAGAACAAGAGGAGCAAACTCTGAAAGTATTTTCAAATAAAGATGATAAAGGAATCTCCCATGAACTGATTATCTTGAGAATGTAAGCCACTTTAAGAAATATATAGTTTTAGGGGGGCTGTTGGAGAGGGAACTGAATCTGTCATTGATTGCACAGCAGAACCAGTTTGTGGAAAAAACACCAGATGGTTAAAGTCTTTTTTTTTTTCCAATGAGGAAAAGTAGCTCCCAGCGGTTACGTCATAAATCATGTTCTCCACAGAGATAGATTTTTGTAGGAATACTAGGTACCAACTAATGTCAGTTGGGATAATAAAGCTGCTGAAAATGTTAAGTAATCATCTTGGCTGTCTGCTGAAGTGGTGCTCTCTGGCTTTAACTTAAAATTGGATGTATTTGACTTTTTCTCTCCTTTGTTTGCTTTGCTAATCCTAACCGTCATGTTTTTTTGTTTAAATGGGACGACGGACACGCATTGACATACGGCATAGGACTACAAAAATAACTTTTAAGAACTATAAGAAAGCTCGGCAAAAAAAACGACTTCACTTCCGGTTCGGGCATGCTGCGCGGCTGTTCACTCTAATTAAAAGCTACGCTGAAAACAGCTAGCGTAGAGCCGTGATAGAGTAAAGGTAGTTATCTGAGATGCAAGTTTAAGTAAGTATTTACAGTAAAATAGGAGATATCTTTTTTTAAAAAAAAAAAAAAAAAAAGAGCTTGACTTGGAACAATTAACATCCGGGTGCGGGGTCCTCGTGTCGCTGACGCCTCACTCCGCCGACCGGCTGCTAGTCCGCCGGGGGAGTGGAACAACCAAAGACGCTAAGTTCCTTTAAGTGAGTACCTGCCTTTGGATCGTTCCCCAGCCACACCATTCAAAAAAGACATGGGACAAAAAAAAACAAACTCCAATGTGTTTTCAACAAGAAGAATTGAGTTTAGTTCAGTGATAACCGCGTTCGAGTCGGAAGGATTCTCACCTGCGCGCCGTCGTTCTTCGGCTCTCCGCCCCCCCCCCCCCCCCCCCCACCGGGACCCGCCGCGCGCTTTCTCCCACGGCCACGGCCCGGGTTTTATCCTGCGACCGCTCCCGACACACACATGACTCTCAACACACACACACACACACACACACACACACACACACTGTTTGGATCGAGCGATCGAGGGGGAAAGCCGAGCTTACTCAGATCTGGTTGCAACCAGTTCTCTCCCTCCCCAACACAACACACACACACACACAGCCTCCCCAGAGGGATCTTCGAAGTTCTCCCAAGCCCAGCCTCCTCATCCATTCACTTCATATTGACATTATTTCCTCATCACACACAGTTTGATTCACATCCTCTTCTTCATCTGCACTGCACTCAACTTCACGTCACTTGAATGTCTCTTGAAACCAGTGGTTCTTAACCTGGGTTCCATCAAACCCCAGGGGTTCGGTGAGTCGGTCTCAGGGGTTCGACGGAGGTCAAGATGCTTCATTATTTATTATTCAGAGTTCTGGTTTTTAAAGAAAATATTTTTTGACCCCATAAACAAAATATTCGCATTGTTGAAGCCCGCTGTATGTACCTATGTTTTGAATTTGCCAAAAATCACATTTTATTTCTCCTATTAAGAAGGGTTCAGTGAATGCGCATATGAAACTGGTTGGGGTAAGTACCTCCAACAAGGTTAAGAACCACTGCTCTAAACTGCCTGCACACAAGTGTACTTGTATGAGTTGCACACTCAAAGCTGCACACAATTTTAACTTGCACATCTTGGCAATACTGTTTACATAAATGCGTGTGTTTACATTCCCTACAACATTTGCATTTCCCTGCACCGCTACATCGGGTCACGAGAGTATGTGTATTCTTGTCTTATCTATCAATACTCTACTAATCAATACACTACTAATCTTGAATCTAAGAGCAAAGTATTTTTTTTCCATTTCTCTGTGGTAGCTATTTCCATGACTCAGAAAGGGTTTTGTTTAATCTTCATGAGGTTGACCTTCTGTCCTTGCATGCCAATAACTTTGCACTCATTATTGATGCACCAGTTTGTTATTTTACTTGAATGTCAGAAGCTGCATAGTTTTCCTTTTTGCTCAAGTTTACATTCAGACTCGTTATTGTACTCTGTGTTGTCTGTGCACCCCCATATTTACATAATGTCTCCAAATACATACTGGTACAGTCACCTAGGTCAATATTGATATCAGGCATTTGCCTCGAAGCTGGAAAATTCCTACGGTTTGAGGCGTTTGTGTGATTTCATTATTTGTTTAAAAATAGAATAAAATAGTAGGAACAGAACTGTAGAAATATTATTTTTATTTTGCTTTTCTAGATTCAAGACTCAAGAGTTTTCATTGTCACTATGCAAGTATAAGGAAATTTTGTGGGGACTTCCCACGAGAGGCACGCAGAAGAAAGAGGCACAAAAATGATCAAGAGACAAAGTATGCAAGTATGTAATGAAAATAGATGGTAGTAGCATAGAAATAGATGATAGCAGCAAAAAAAGGGAGGATAGAGCGCAGAAAGTGCATTTCCATCTAGTGCCTCCTAAATGTTCTATTAATGATGTGTTGTGGTGCTAGAGTGCTTTTGGATTTAATAAATCAGTATTTATGTTTTTCAGGTCTAGACCCAAAATGGTGGAGGGTGTAACCCCACTGCGTGCGCCTGGGATGCTATTCCGCGTCCTGCTTCTCCACATGGTTGTCCTGCAGGGAACCGGGGGGAAGTCAAGCGGGACGCCCAACTTCATTGTCATACTGGCGGATGACATTGGATGGGGTGATCTTGATGCTAACCAGCCCCAGCAGAGGACAAACAATACGCCAAACCTCAACCTAATGGCTGAGCAAGGACTAAGGTAGAGAACTGATGCGTGCGTTTGACAAATGTTGAACACTGCGATGATGCTGTCCTTCAACCTTCCGTCACATTCACCGTTGCATCTGGGAGTTGCACTTCTCCCTGTAAGTATTAACCCATTGCAGGTTCACAGACTTCCACTCTCCGGCATCAACCTGCTCTCCGTCGCGCGCCGCCATCCTAACGGGCCGCTACGGCCTCAGGAACGGCGTCATTCACAACTTCGCCGTCAACTCTGTGGCGGGTTTGCCACTGTCTGAGGTGACCCTGCCGCAGCTTCTGCAGAAGGCGGGATATTACACCGCCATGATTGGGAAATGGCATCTTGGCCATCACGGACAATATGGTCCAACAAAAAGAGGTAACAGGGACGTTGCCATGGAAACAACTCTTGAGACACAACATGCCCACAACCAGGCCGTACGATCACATTTCAATATTAATGCACTGCACGCAGAAAGTTAAAATACTTTTCAGCACCAATTTAGGTACTCTTTTCACCATATTTGAGAGAGCGTGTGAAGCATTATCCATTGCACAACATCCCACTATATCAGGGTTAATACTCCGAACGAGCAGAGCAAACATGGCCATGCGTGACTTAGGGAGATCGCAGACGTTTATCTTCAGACTCCTTCCTGCGGAAATTCACGCCCCCTAATTTCTTATCTCATCAATGAGGTAACCTCAAGCCAGGCCGTGCAGCCATTCAAATTTACAAAATTGATTGGAAAAAAAAAAGATACAAGCAGATTGAATATTTTCAGGACGGATCATTGGCAAAATTAAAGGCAAAAAAAGAAAAATCTCCTTTTTTAGCTATTTTGTGTGTGGATGTAGGTTTCTCATCCATTTTTCACTCAATGACCGCATATTTCTTGCGACCTGGACAGGTTTTGACTACTACCTCGGCATTCCATACAGTAACGACATGGGCTGCACGGACAAGCCCGGATACGATCTGCCTCGGTGCCCCCCCTGTGAGCCGGCCGGACCCGAAGTCATCAGGTAGAGCTGTGTTCGGTTACAAAAAATACAGAAAATACAGATGCGTCTTGGTGAACCGTTTCCTTGTGTAGACATCTCTCAAATAAAACAGCTGCAACCACATATTTAATCCTTAAATTCACCAATATACATCGCTATGTGAACCACTCTGCCGTCAATTATTAATTTGTATAGCATTGCATGATATACAGAACACCTATTTACTTGTAAATCTGTGATTTTTTTTCTTTTTTCCTCTATCGATTTACTTAATTATTTGGTTTCAGTATTCGTCAGCAGGATGATTTAAAAAATAAACCAAATAATCAAAGGTGTTTTACAAAGCACACCTCTAGGTTTTGAAAAGTATTTGAAATTTTTTAAAGTCAACGTGAGTGATGGCACAGAGAGGGACTGATGCAGATGAAGTTTGACGGACATCTACTTAACACCAACAGGCCTCCTGCGTTCCCTTCGATCCACACTTCTTTCAGTCTAAACCTCTTGTCACCGTTTGGCGGCTCAATGCTTACAGACACACGCGTCATTCATCCTTCTATTTCATATTGCAGGTCGAAGAGCGACGAACATGGCAACTGTCCGTTTAAAACGGGCCTTCCCCTGATGGAAAACAGCAGTATTGTGGAGCAGCCCCTTGACCTTTGGGCGATAACAGAACGGTACAAGTCGGCAGCGCTCGGAATCATACGTGATGCAAGGTAAAAAATAAGTCTATTTATTTTTGTGTTTACTCACACAGAGTGTGCGTTTGCATGTGTGTTCGGGGATCAATTGGGTTTTTCTGAACAATTCAAACGGGATGTGGCTCAGAGGAAATGGTTGAGAAACTAAACGGTTGAGATGAGATAGTCAAGAAAGTTGCCTTTTCCTTGTTGTTTTCTGCACTGAGTACCTCGTTGCAGGGGGGTTTTAATACCACTTGCTGGCAGGATCCAATTGTTGTACATTTGAAGATAGAAGGGATGTAAACACTGAAACTAAAAGTCTGAAGATTCCAAATGTATAGATCAGAATTGGGACCGTTGCTGTTCTAAAGTAACAGGTTTCACCGTTTGAGACTCCCCACGGTTTGTTTTTGCCAGAATGCAATATGGGAATACAAAAGGCGGAGATAAATTCAAAAAATAAAATCAAGAAATCTCCAGACACCATTCAAGGAACCAAGGATTTGACCTGCGTCATCGGCTTATGTGATAAGGCTCTTGGTTTTTGTTGCCATTAACAACATTTAGTTCAGCATTTCCTCTGTGACACAAGGACACAAGTTTTTCAGAGATGTAGGTGTTTGTTGGACTTTACTTATTGAAAGCACCAAAAGTTATGTTTAGAAAAAGCATAACAGAAAAGTCTCTTTCCAGAAAATTTCCCAGTTAATCCACAGACATTCACATCGAAAGATAAAATTAGTTTGCAAAGCCGTCTGACATTGGAGTCAAATAGCAACAGCTGCAATTATAAATTGCTTTTTGCTGAATTGTCCGGTTGACCGCAAGAAGACGTGCAAATACAGTTTAATTAGAAATAATGAAGTGCTGTCTTCGTGAACCATTCAGTT
This sequence comes from Fistularia tabacaria, assembly GCA_901007705.1. Lineage (NCBI taxonomy): Eukaryota > Metazoa > Chordata > Actinopteri > Syngnathiformes > Fistulariidae > Fistularia > Fistularia tabacaria. The sequence goes on from CAAKHD010008452.1 coordinate 48,289, forward strand.
ATTATTTCTGCCGTTGCCAAGAATGGTCTCATAATCCCATTATTGTGCTAAACTCGCTTGTAAAAGGCATTTTGCACAGCGTCGATAATCCTACAACGGACCTTTTGTAAATCTGTGCTTGTGAGCATGCTGGTAGTAAAACAGCACATAGAGAACGTGTGTGTTTGAGAGAGTGTGTGTTTGCATATGTTGGGACGGGGCGGAGGACGCCGCCGTTCACAGCTGTCTGTGTAAGGCAACATGCCTCCGTGCTGTGGCGGGGGGGTGTCACACGAAAGAGCGCCGCCGAGCCAGTCTGAAGGCCTTCATGGACCAACTAATGAACCCTGACTTACGCCGTGTTCCAGTCTTACCAGAAAGCCGGCATTCCAGCAGATGAAGAACTAAACAAAACAAAAAAGAACACAGGGAAGGCTTTGCCGGGCGCAGTTTCAAGTCAATACACCTTGAATGTCGCTCTTGATTCAAATTTTTCAGTATTTTCCAGTGCAATGGGATACTTAAAACCGCCATTATCAAAACGCTAAATGGACTTCTTTGCCAGTTTCCCTCCAGCCAAGCCCCAGATACTAGGTCAGAAGACGTGCGCTAGAACCTCTGTGACACTTACCAAGATCATGGATGTTTAGAAAATGTGTGTTACATTTTATGGTGACAAGTTGACCACCAGAAGTGGAAGGGGAAGTTGTAACGACAAGTCTCTCTGTTTCTAAAACAATGTTTCTAATGATTAAAAAAACAAAAACCAACAACATCCAATTGTGTTTCTTTTGTTCTTGGAAAATACTCGGTTCAGAAGCAATCCAAATGCCTTTTGGCATTCATGGTGCATAGAATATATAGAATTTGGATTGCTGACAGAGCTGTGTGATAGATATTACATTTCCAGCTACCAAATTGCCAGTTTAGCTGGTGATTTTCACATTCTCCTGTATGTACGCTGACTCTTTTGTCCTCTTCTCTGCAGGCAACGTGGGCAGCCCTACTTTCTTTACATAGCCCTGGCTCACATGCACGTCCCCTTGGCCCCGTCCGTCACCGCTTCCCCACATGAAGTCTACGCCGCCAGCCTGCGGGAGATGGACAGCCTGGCGGGGGCAATAAAGGCCGCCTCCGACGCCGCGGACAAAAACAGCACACTGGTCTGGTTCACCGGTCAGTGGGCTCCAAGTCATTCCTCCCATCCCACCAGTGTCCGGTGTCACCGCATACACGGCTCTGTTTGGGACTGGGGCGCGAACCTGCTTGTATCTCTGCGCGTGCGTGCGTGTGTGTGTGTGTGTGTGTGTGTGGGTGTGTGTTTGTGTTTGTGTTGCAGATTGGGGAGTGTTTCAGGCAAATTCCACACAGGGCTGTCTTGGTCTCGTTGCCATGCCACCGCTGGCCCCTGACCCTCGTAACACACAATCTCCACAGTCCCCGAACAGTTTTGCCCCCTGTGGCTTTGCAACACACTTACATTCACTACGCACTGACATGTGCTTTGCATCTCGCTGCAGGAGGCTAATGCTGTTTGCATGGTGCATCAGTCCTCTCTATGCGGTGACTTGTGTGCAGCTCTGTAAACCCTTTAGTGGACCCTCATACATCATAGCCAGGCCGAGGGTGTTTGGGCACGTCTCCACACGATGAAGCTGCAGAGTGTGTTTTGGCCTCGGGGTCTTATACAGGATTCGTGGTTCACTTTTAGGTGACAACGGCCCTTGGGAGGAGAAGTGCCAGTATGCAGGAAGTGTAGGACCTTTCAAAGGAACGTGGCAGCGTAGCAGGTATTGGTTCAATCAGCTTCTATAAAACACTATTTTCACGCGCGCATTTGAAGAAAGTGTTAAATTTCAAAGTGCTCAATATTTCTCTGGGAAATCTGCCCGTCCGAATCCTCGCGCTCTCACCTCCACCTTGTTTTTGTGAGAGGTGGCGGCTCGGCCAAGCGGACAACATGGGAAGGAGGTCACCGAGTGCCAACAGTGGCTTACTGGCCGGGCGTAATCCGCGCAAACACCACCAGCTCTGCAGTGCTTAGGTATTTCGACGTCTCATTACCCGGCGAACACCTTTTTAATCCTTTTAATTCCCACTCGTTGCATCAGCTGTCATTCAGTTCTGATAAGAATCAAACCACTTTGTCCCGCATGCTGGAAAAAGTGAACCGATAATGTAAAAACGGTTCCCTTCTCCACGTCTCCTGACACAGTGGTATGGACATCTTCCCCACCCTCCTGTCCATGGCAGGGGTGACGCCGCCCGCTGACAGACGCTACGATGGCATGGATATCACCAGTATCCTCCTGCACGGTGAGGACACGGGTCACAAGGTATGAAAAAAGCCTAATAAAGCTTCCAATACACTAGAAGACTTTGAAAAGATTTGGAAGAGACTTGTGGAAAAGTCTCGTCTCCCACCTGAGTTTTCAGTCTCAGCCTCGTCTGAGTTTTTACAAAGACTGTGAATCTCACAGGGTCACGATATGTAAGACTGCAACAGCATTTCTTTCCCACTGTGCAATGTTTTCCCCGGGCATTTGCAGAGCCGCTGCTATTTCACTCCATTGCTTTTCCTTCTCCGCTCAGTCGTGATTCATTGGAAAGTATACGACGCACAAGCCGGGCTGGCCCTGGTCTCCATTCCCGTTCGTTTCCTGTTTCCGGCTTTGTTCGAGCTCATCTATTGGTTGTTAATTGCGTCACACCATAAAGACAGAAAGATTTGCGATAATATCAAACCCAAGTAAAATAACCCCAAGACAATGAAAAGACTAAAACTGCTCCGATTACCACCTTATTCTGAACAAACAAAATGACGGGAGCGCGTTGCGACTCTGGTACGACTCCAGTAAAACTCTTAAAATATCCCCTCCGATTTTCAGATCTTAGTCTGCGACCGTGAAAACCGTCACTGCCTGAAAGCTTTACAACCCTCAAATTACCCAGTTTTGCTTCCTTAGCGATTCCAACACATTTGAGCTGTCATGCAGCAATAAAAAGGAAAATCCTTGACCCCTGGAGGACATTATTTTAACATTTAGTGAGCATTTGAACCCTTTTGTACTCTATACTATGCATGATTTCAAAGTAGACTAGAAACATCAGGATGGTTTTTTGGATGAACGTTTCACGAACAACAGCACTTCCTCTCCTTGCAGGTGCTGTTCCACCCCAACAGCGGTGCCGCGGGAAGCTACGGTGACTTGCAGGCAGTTCGAACAGAGAAATACAAAGCTTTTTACCTGACAGGTGAGACTCTTGAAAGCCACAACGCTCTAAAGCTGTCACTCGACTGGCTAATTTAGCTTGTCCAATGTGATCACTTGTCTATCCAGAGATATCTTGTCATAATTTGTATACATAAATATATATCTATATAATATATATATTTACTGGAATTCGTGATTGCTGGTTCATACTATTCTGCGGGCATTAAAGACTAGAAATAGAGATTTACAAGGAAAAAAAAAAACATTCTGGGAGGTTACAATTCGACCTTAACAGATAATAAAAAGGTCAATGTGGATTCAGGGCGAGCTGATGTTTGCACATTCATCCCCGGACCTTGCAGGTGCTGCCGAGGCATGTGGTGGCACAACAGGAGCTTCAGAACTCCATGACCCGCCGTTAATATTTGATCTGGAACACGATGAGGCTGAGGGAACACCCTTGAAGGTCGGGACACCTGAATACAGAGCGATCGCCGAGAGGATTGCCCGCTGGAGGGAGGACCTTTTGTGGGACATTGCCAACGACACGTCGACATCCGTGGCGGACTACAGCAAAGACGACGCGGCGGCGCCCTGCTGCGTCCCGACACGGCGGCCCGTTTGCCGCTGCCACACGCTGGGCTGAGCCAAGTAAGACACACAAAGGCCCCAAAGACGGCCTCGCGCGCGGAAAACAAACATCTCCGTCGGAAGCGCTCGGCCGCTGGCTTCAGTCATGTGTTGTTTGGCGGATTCATGGCTCAGATGCAGCAGGGGATTTCGCAAACAGGAGGAGAAAAGAGAACCGGGCAGGATGGAAAAGGTCTAACGGGGACATTTGGACATCATGGTGAATGGTGGGAAAATGAAGCTGGAACTAGGAGAGGACAGTGAGGACTCTTTGGGTTTCTGTGTGCAGGGTGGGTCGACAGCCATGTCTAATAATGATTATCTGAATTTTTACGTGTTACCCAAGAGCCTTGTTACTGTTGAGTTCAAGTGCACAGGTGTTTTCTAGGACTTTCCCAAAACCTACTGAAATCTAGCACTCTGTGCTGGTATTAAATTGTAATCCTCCATCTACTTACTAGTTTTGTTTTTTCAGTGGAGCCTTTATTATGTATCTTTCCTTGATGGTAAACTCAGGCTACAAACACAGATGTGAGATATGAGACAGTAAAATCTAATCCTTTTTTATTTTATCCCCTTCAATGCATCATGATCACGGGATGTCACACAAAAACCTTTTTTTTTTTGTTTTGTTGATCTTAACAAGATCAACTGATGATTCAGTTACCAGCTTTAATGCGTCTGTGCGATAATTGTCCAGTACTGAACAGCGCCACCTTTTGGCAAAATCACATAGTATTACCAGGATACTTCTTCCAACAGTTTTATATATAAATGTTATATACACATTATGCACACGGTAAAAATTCTTAATGTAGAGTTACACATTTGCGTTGATGTGCAATACTTTTTTCCAAAGGAATACATCGAAGTGACAACGACCACTTACATGTCAACATATTCAGCATGATGTAGTGAACACACAGGTTGGTGGGATGTCGCTGAAATCCAAGGACCTGTCACAGATCGGCGTCAAGCGATTCACATTCAGCTCTGGGCTGCTTCCGGCGCACACTCGGCCACACGGATTATACCAGGCTACATTTGACTCTGCGGGTGTAAAGTCTCACCAGCTGCCTCTGCAAATACCGTCACAGCCGCATCCCTCGAGTCATAAAATACGTACGTACTGCATGTATAATGATTTACATGAAAACTAGATTCCTTCTTTTATTAGCTACGACGGCTCTCTTTCTCTCGAGTTTGCCGGATGCTCAAGTTCTGCGATCGACAAGTGTCTCTATCCTCGCTCGCTAACCACGTAGCCGTATAAATGAGAGAAAATTAGGACTTCTTAACTCGGCAAAAGAGGCTACTTTTTTTTTCCCGTCTAATAGCAGGATTGTACTAAACGTTAAAGTGGGTTTATTGAAAGCATGGTGAGAATCCCATCTGACATTAGATCTATCAAAACAGGACTTTTGTTTCTTTTTCCTTCAGTCCTGTCGGAGGTATGCACATTGCAGGCTGCGATATCTGGGTAACTATCATATTTAAATGTGCTTGTTAACTCAGAAGTTATTTCTTGACATCCAGTGGGAGAAGTCGGTCAGGGATTCTTCTGCAAAGACAACATGCTCATTGATGCTCTTTATCACATTACTGCCCGGGTAATGCAATACTAGTAATGGTTTGCAACAGTCAGTTTCTCGCACTATCATTTAAAAAGGAATACTCTGGCTGGCTGGACTGTGCTAGCAAAAAGCGTCTCTCTTCAAATTGCCTTTGAAACTCTCGGCAATGATTATGAGATGATTTAAATATGCGTGTGCATGTGTGATTTTGTAGTTAGTGCTTTTACCAACAGTTTTTGTCTTAAAAAAAAAAAAAAAAAAAGCAAGGGGAACCCAGAATACACGATCTGTATAATCTGGCGGGATTTGATCCTAGATTAGTTGGGGTACATGTGAGCGGCTTGTTTCTGCCACAGTGTCTCAACAATATCTGGAATAAAGTTTTGCCACGCCTCCTTTGTTGAAAGATGTCCCTCCGGTTCTTTTGGGGGCGCGTGGCGTGTTCGGAGAGGGTCCGGCACTGGCCGAGGGGGTTCCCAGTCCGTTAGTTACTGACCGGAGGAAATTCATTTTCGTCGTCCAGACAGACCGGACCCTCGGCGAATTCATGTTCAGGGATGACTTCGCCTTTCTGTGCTCCTCCATCCTCAGAGTAACCTGGCGAAAAAAAAAGTTATGTTGAGAACTGACGCACATATATATATATATATTTGTTTTTTTTCCTGCTACATCATTGAAGCAGTCTGCAAAAAACTGAGGAAAATTCGTAGCAATGTGAAAAGTGAGAGGGGACGTGACAACATATGAAAAATATAAGTATCCACATTTATTTCCTCAAATGTCCAAAAAGAGCAGTTGTGGCATTTGAGAACCTACAATAAAAAATAAAAAAATTCTCAAGTTGATTTAAGTGAGCGGTGCTGGAGAGGAGGGTCCCCCGGGTCGTTGAAACTCGGATCCGGGAAGAGCCGTGTGGTTTCCGTCCTGGTCGTGGAGCAGTGGACCAGCTCTACGCCCTCAGCAGGATCCTCGAAGAGGCATGGCAGTTTGCCCAGCCAGTCTTTGTGGCTCTGGAGAAGATGTTCGACCGTGTCCTGAGGTCGGTCCTGGGGGGCTGGGCTCCGGGAATATGGGGTACCGAACCCAATTATACGGGCTGTTCGGTCCCTGTATGACCGGTGTCGGAGCTTGGTCCGCGTTGCCGGTTGTCAGTCGGACCCGTGTCCGGTGAGAGTTGGACTCCGCCGGGTCGGGAACGAGGTCCTGCCCCAAGGAGTTCAAGTATCTCGGGGTCTTGTTCACGCGAGAGGGAAGGATGGAGCGGGAGATCGACAGGCGACTCGATGCGGACAGCGATGCACGAGCTGTGGGCAGCGACAGAAAGACCGAGATCGCAGATCCAAGCGCCCCCGAAATGAGTTTTCCCCACCGGGTGGCCGGACTCTCCCTTAGAGATGCGGCGAGAAGTTCGGCCATCGTGGAGGAGCTCTGAGTAGAGCCGCTGCTCCTCGGCATAGAGAGGAGTCAGATGAGGTGGCTCGAGCATCTGGTCAGGACATGTCCATCTGGGAGGAGGCCACGGGGAAGACCCAGGACACGCTGGAGAGACGATATCTCTCGGCTGGCCTGGGAGCGCCTTAGGGTTCCCCCCGGAAGAGCTGGGCCATGTGGCCGGGGAGAGGGAGTCCGGGCCCCCCTGCTGCTGCCCCCGCGACCCGACATCAGATAAGCGGTGGAAGATGGATGGATATTTAACTTTTTTTTTTTGTATCTTATTTCATGTTTGGAGATTTAGAGGGATCGTTAAGATGAAATAAAATACAAAATTTGATATGTAAGCCTCAGTTAACACGAATCTGAACGAAAGAAATGTCGGGTTTACGTGGCGATGATGTCGAGGTGCATGCAGTGGCTTTGACTTCAAATCAAACAATTAGTATTTCGTTTGAAAAGTCACAAAACAAATTGTACTTGATGATGAAGGTGAAGTTTTTTGGCAAAACATTTTTGCAAACGTCTTCAAAAACCATTATCATCATGCATTATATCAGTTTTTTTAATGTTCTACTTCCTTCGTCTGTGAAGCTTCCGTACCTGAACAACGATTCATGGTTTGCATGCGTTTGTCCAAACCCAGCTATCACCCCGTGCAGCACCAGAACCCCGTGACATCACGGCCACCGTGTTTCCCCTTTGTGACATCACAGACGGGACGCTTATCCCATTTCAAATGGACAATTGGTTTAGTTGTGCCACCTTTAGAATTAAAGTGCGCTACTCTAAAAAATGCTCCACAAGAAATAATCCTCTAGGACTGCGTGTTTGAGTGGTAATTGGTTTGGACAGGGAGTAGATAAGGGGTGTCCTTTTTGTTTTTTCCTTTCCTATCCTCAGGAGTAACTCACCCATGAGGGTGGTGGAGGAGGGTGGGGTTGAAGGCAGAGCTACGGTGGCGGCATAGGATTGGCAGGCTGGTTGGATGGAGACCTCCTCCGGCTTCACCTCCTCCTCCTCCTCCTCCTCCTCTTCCACCTGCTCCTCGCCGCTGTCGAACAGCCTGCAAAAATACACGGCGGCACACCACAACTCACAACTCACAGCGATAATGCGGAAATTCGCCACGGTCACGTTTCAAAGTTGCGTACCGCGGCGAAGCTCTGATGAGTTCCCGTTGATAAAAATTGGTTTAAGCTGGTGGAAAGAATTACAGCACTGACAAACACGCTTCTGGGACATCCGGTGGAAGAAAATGCAAAAGCTGAGATGATGTAATTGATCTGAACTTTTCCTTCCAGTCCCAAACTAAAGTAAGTTCTGTTGAGGATTGCTGATTTCTGCTATTGCAAATGATATCGCGACCCAACTCATTGTAAAATCTCATCGTGGCAACGGCACGGAAACACTCACCTGTGTTTCTGCACCAGCACGCACTCGCCTCCGTCCTGCGGATCCACATTATAGATGTAAAGATACCCGTCAGAGGACGCTACCAACAGGCGTGGGAGCTTCTGAATCCTGGCGGACAAAAAAAAAATGCACTTCCTAAATATGCAGACTTTGGACATCCTTGTGTTTCCCCCCTGCCGTAGCTTACGTAGAGAGGGCGCAGATGTTTTTCATGCCGAACATGTTGAGTCTGACGGTGGCGAAGGCTCGGTCCTGGTGCATCATGTCCGACACCTGGGTGGGCAGGTAGGTGCTGGCAGCGGTGAACATCTTGCCCATGTATGCCGACCAGGTCGGGGACTCCTCCTCTTGGCTGGGAGACAGCGCGGGCCGTTGTCCGAAAAGACAAAAAGGAAAGGTCAGCCTGCATTTTGGGAAACCAAACCTAATTGCCGAGTTAATAAGCTGCTTTTGTCCACAGGAAGTCTATAAAGCCACAAAGAAACTAGAGCATGAATCCATAAATAACTTTTGTAGTTTGTGGTAGAGGTAGTAACGGTTGTAGTTTGTGAGCCACAGCTCTGTGTGTGTGTGTGTGTGTGTGTGTGTGTGTGTGTGTGTGTGTGTGTGTGTGTGTGTGTGTGTGTGTGTGTGTGTGTGTGGGTGTGGGTGGGGGGGGGGGGGGGGGGGGGGGGGGGGGGGGGGTGGTGGGTGGGGGGGGATG
>CAAKHD010008452.1:57256-74132 GCA_901007705.1 Fistularia tabacaria
CGCGTGTCTGGGGCGCGACAAGGGGGAGAGAGACAGCGCCGGGGTGTGTGTGTGTGTGTGTGTGTGTGTGTGTGTGTGTGTGTGTGTGTGTGTGTGTGCGTGTGTGAGACTTCACCTTGGGTTGTGCTGTTCCAATTTGAAGATGTGAACCGTTTCGGTGTTGCTGGAGGCACAGAGGAACTGAGCATCCGCACTGAAGGACAACGAACTGATACTAACGTACCTGAACACACACACACACACACACACAAAAACATTTGCAGTCAAGTCAGTCGTTGCGTCTTAACATGTCCACTTCTGACATTGCTGTGTTAATGTAGCGTGGAGCAGCAGCGGTCCACTGCCCCGCGCACCCAACGCTTCACAGGAAAGCGGTGCGCTAGTTATTTGCTGCTGGATGGGCTGAAGGCCTGTCATATCAGGTCACGGGCCGGGTTAGCCATTATTTTAGCTCCTCGTTGATTTACGGAGCTATTTTTCCGCTGGCCGCTCCATCCGCTTCTCGATTTATCGTGATACGCGATGCATCGGACCTAACCTTTTCATCCCTCTGCGGAATTCAAACAGCTTCTGTCCTTCAGGAATGCTGAAGACCCTGATGACAGTTCCCTGTAAAGGAGATAATTGTGAGACCGGTGAAAGGGGGAACAGGGAGGTGGGGGTAGAAGTGAGGGGACAGTTCTCACCTTCTCAGATGCGCTGGCAAGTTTGGTGCCAGAGGCATTGAAGGCGAGGGCTGCCAGAGGACTGTCATGGGCCTGAATCAGCGTCACAGTGCTCTAAAAGGGGAAAACAGGGGCATTCGAATCACATCGGAGAAGAAAAAAACAAACAACACCATCGCCAAGGTGTCTATTCGGGAGGCTTGAATTAGGAGCAATTTGTCTTTTCTCGTTAGTTCACTGACACCTCACCAGGTTGTTTGCATCGTAGACCGTGATCTCTCCGATGGTGCTGCTGCCGGGGTACACCAGGTAGGAGTTGCTGTGGTTGACAGAAAGGGCGCAAAGGCCTGCAAGGGAGGACAGAGGGACAATCACGTGCATCCTTTCTCATTCGAAACGGCATCCTAGTTTCTCTTCAGCCCCAGTCCGGCGTTTCTGAGCCGAATGTGCAAGTGCAAGATCGGCTCATAAACGTAAATTTGGAGTTTGTATTCGGTTGACGTCGTCCCAGGATGTTCAAGTCAGGACGCTCGGACTTTTATTTGCGCTCATGTGCTTTTCATAAGAAGTATCCACTTTTAAAAACAGCACAAAATAAATCATCAGGATATGGCTGGAGGATGGAAACTTTGAGGGGGGGAAAAAAAAGAAATTGAACATTCCTAAGAGGATTAGCAACACACTCGCTGCCCGGAGCTCTGCTGAAGGGGAACTCGATATTTACATGAACATGCCAGCTTTTTGGCAAAATTGACCTATTTGCCATCGTTGCTGCTTAGCCTAGCACACTGAGCGGTAACCGCGGCGTTGGTAGTCGATCCCCGTGGACTCTGGATGAAACGCACATTCCGGCATCCGCAAACCCTACGCTCATGGTGACTTGTGCATTCTTTGTAATGAAAGTAGGAGGGGGAGATTATAAGATGATGTAACTTTTGAAACAAATACGAAGCTGGAACGATATCATTCACAAAACCTGCATTGCAATGGACAAAAAAAATCATTAAAAGGACAACATCATACAAATCTGGTTTCATGTTTGACACGTCTGGATATAAAAATGATCATGAAATTCCTCTGAAGACACTTGTGGTCTAAATTTGACTGAGTTGACCTCGTGCTCTTCTCAGAAACAGCCATTTCATGTAGGAAGTGTGGTTTACAGTCTGTTTGAATCGATGCTGTGTTTCCACAGCAGGTGCGTGCGTGCGTGTTAGACTGTTCGTGCGATCCGGTTCACCGCAAGAAAAACTCCCGCATGCTTTAAAACTAATACAATTTTCAGTTTTACCCAAATTTTTACAAAAAGCTGACGGATGTGTATCCTTTTTAACGGATATTTCTTCATGTTGTAACAAGCACGAACACCGGCGATTCAGATGACTGATAAATATCTTCACTTCTGGTCAACATGGGCTGCTCTGGAATTGGAAGTATTGGCATACTTGGCTTTGAATGTACCTGACGGGTTGGAGGGCGTGTTGAGCAGGGTCTTGAGGAGCTTCATGTCTTTAATATTGTGGATATAAATGGACTCTTCCAGACACACCACCAGTCGCTGCGCGTAAAACAAAAATGCGTAATCAACAAAAAGGTGAGACATGATGGCTTTGGGGTCACTTATTTTCCGTATTCGTACCTGTCTGTTGAGCCTGACGGAGAGGATGTTGTTGGTGTAGCTGTAGTTGCAAATCTCTGTGCCTTTCTTGAAGTGATACACGTTCATTCGCCGCGGCATGGACAGGCTGACCACCACCACCAGGCTGCTGGAGAACAGCCGCTCCACTATGCACACGTCCGGGCACTCCACTGGGCCCGGAGCAGGAGAAACAAACAAAGAGGAGTCAGTCAAACGGCTCCACTCGGGCCCTGTCAGTCTCTCAGATGTATCTGTGTCACATATGTGTTGAGTGTGTTTGCTCCCAGCAGGCATCTGGCAGGATGTCAAAATGTTTGGCCTGTGACATAGATTGCAGGAAGTGTCCACTGACAACCAACCATTGGATCGAGACTCAAGAGGAGTTTTAATTTTGGAAAACTCTCTGATATTACCACATTTATAGGAAATCCTCCTAAAGTGTGAGTGCAGCTAGAAATTCCTAGCATCAATTGAAAACAATATGTCATTATCTGCCATTTTGGTGCTGCTGATATACTCGCTTACAGAATAAGCCATTTTTTAGTATCAGATTTTTTAACTTTTAACGATAATCCCGAAGCACATTTTGTTTTGGTTTAATCCTGAAACCTGACTCACAAAAAGACAGAAATGCAGATATGTTCGTCGAGAGATCGGAGTTCTGTCTCACCTCCTTCGTGGATGCAGTCCAGTTTGTCCACGGCAGTGACTGAGAAGAGCCGGTAGCCAGTCTTGGTGCCCACTGACAGAGAACTAAGAGCACCCACACACACATAATGACAAGATTTACTTTTAATGTCACTAAGCAACACACAGACAATGATTATAGGAGCCATATGAGGTCTGTTACTGTCCAAATAGAGGTGTACTAAAACAAATACTACATTATGGCCTGAGTCTTCTTCCAGTTCCAGGTGGAGTGTTGTTTACGTGAGGGTTGGGGATTTCACTGCTGTTTGTGTTTCAACTGACGATAGTGTGAAGTTAAAACTGTCGGCTTGACAGTTTGAACTTCGCACTAGCTTTTTGATTCTGTTCAGCGTTTGTTCGTCCTCCCCGACCACGAACCGGCTCACGTTTGGGTGGTTATATTCATAAGAGGTCGCATCTGTCTTTTCGATTCTGAGGAATACCTCGCTATCTAGAGGCAATGACGATTCGGTGATTTGAAATGAGCGAGCCATAAATGTCCTCCTCTGCACCTCCAGCAAAAGGGAGCCCGCAAAGCGCCAACGTCAGCCTCTACCGACAGGGGGTCGTCAGGTCAGATCCAGGCCTTATCTTATCAGAGGAGCAGTGGATGCCGGTTCCTTGGTCATACACCGTAAATCGGCCTAGGTCACAAACGTCGTGACACAGCTTGTTGAGGAGCGTCTGCTCGCCCTTTGTCTTATCACGGCTGCGAACATGACGAGGAGGAGGCGAGAGGTTACTTGGTCCGACACCCGGTGGCAGAGAGATGTTTACACGAACCCCTGGAGGTGAGGAGTCCACTGACCTCTGGGTGCTTCGGTTGCGATCAGACATTACACTGTTGGTAAGATCTCTTTGTTTTAAAGAAACCCAGCCTGGAAAAGACAACAAGTGCTCAGATGCGACCTGTTAATGATTAGCCAAAGCGATGTCTCACTTGTTGTGAGGGCCAGGCAGGGAGTCCCAGGTTCAAACGCAAACGGATTTCCCAGAACATCAAGCAAAAGAGCTACCTATGCTGCTATATCACCCGCTCGCTGGGAACTGTGGTGGAAGTGTAAGGATGTGGCAAAAAAAGAAACAAAAACAAGGATTGTGCAGCTGCGGAGGGGAGCCTGGGGCCCAGAACCCCCGGGGTCGCTTACGTGGTGTCCTGGTTGAAGGAGGCGCAGATGAAGCCTCGGAGCAGCCCGGGCCCGTCCGGTTCGGGCTGGGTCTCCATGAGGGCCGCCAGCGTCTCCCCCCGGCTCTTTCCTCTCCTCTGGCTGGCCCGAGGTCAGAGGCCTTGGGCTCCGGTCGGGGCCCGCTTCCCCTCCTCCTCCGCTGGCCGACTCCAAGCGCCACGCTCACAGTCCTCGGGGGGGGTGGAGGAACGTCCGGGCAGGCTGGCGCCGAGGGAGAAAAAAGCACCCCGAACCTAGGCCGGACGCAGTGAGCGCAAACCCCCGCCGGGAGCCGCTTCTCCTCCGACGGTCGACGCCGTCGTTATTATAATGTCAATAACTTCTAGTGTTCATACAGCAAAACAAAAACAGCTGACGGGCGGATGCGTCACAGTGAGACGCGTCGCGATTGGCTGACGGGAACACGTTAAGGTCCGCTCTCGGGCGTGGCGACTGGACGGGGGCGGTGTAAAACCTCCGTGGATTGGACGAGGTGGCTGTCACTCAATCCGAAAGCCAGCCATTTCGGGGAACATAAAATGTCGATTGGCCAATCGCGTTTTCAGTCTCTTCACGAGGAATTGTTTTGATGATTTCATTGGATGGCGGTCATCAAGGTAAGGCACTTTGCTTCCGGGGGCGGAAGTGAATAGAGTTTGCTGAGAGGGTGAGCGTCTCTTCATGTAAATACGGCATAAGAAACAACAAGAATAACGCACAATAGTGATTTTTTTGAGAATCAAAATTACTTTATTGATCCTCAAGGGGGAATTACTTTGTGTCACAGAAGCAGCTACTACTCAAAGGGTACAAAATAAGAAAATATAAGCATCCATATAATGAGATGGGAGATGAGATGAGGGATTGGGAAATTATTGGGTAGCAGCATAATATACAAAGGACAAACAGTGATAGGCTAAAAATAATTACAATAAAGTAAAATAAAATGAAATAAAAAAAATCTGAAAGTACAAAAAGTCCAAGTATTATCGAAAAATGTCTATACACAGGAAGAAATAAAACCAATGTGCAAAGTGTCAGTGTGGCATTGTAAAGTCAGTTGTGTAGTTAATGATTAAAGTGAGTTATGGCATGTTGTAGGATATAAAAATATATGTAAATATAGAAATAAAAGTAGGTCTAAGTATGTATACAAGTGGGTTTGCACCCAGCAAGTGGCTATTGTACAAAAAATAAAATAAGACAAAATAAGATCAGATAGACTTCATTGATCCCTCGACGGGGGAAATTTGGTTGTCACTGCAGCATTACAGGGTAGAAAAGTGTGCAAATAGTAATAATAGACGAATATGCAAATGAGGATATAGATGCAAACTAAACAAAGACTATGTACAATCAATATGATAGACAACTATCAAAAGAAATGTCTTGTGCGGGGAATGGTTATGGAAATAACAGGTGAATGGTGAACATGAAGTGGGAAGTAAAAATGAAAAGATAATAGGTAAGTTTTCTTGGAGAATGCATAAATATATTATGTAAATATAAATATTGCACAGATGGGAGTGGTAAGTAGAGATAAAAGACACAGACTTAAATATCCCACAAGATGTGGGGCAGTCAATGCAAACAATGGGGTTTTATGGGAAAGAAGTGAATGAGGTCCGTTTCTAATCTTGTAGTGGCAAGGCAAGTTGATTTCTTCTCTTGAGGACATGTCACCTGTCATCTGAGAGGCTTCTTCGGTCCTGAAGCCTCTCGGATGAGAAATGACACATCTTCAATGACAAGAAATTAAGTCAATAACATGTACAGAAGTCTTGGTGCACAGTTCAGCAGCTCAATATGTGCTGACAGATCATTGTCATGCAGTCAAATCTGCCCCGATGTGTACACTCATGTTCAAGACAAATTAAACATGTTTACTGTTTATGGCATCTATAGGAGATTAATTGGACACAGAGATTCTTGTCCAGGTCAAAAATGTACTGCATGGAAACATTTTTTAGGCTGGATCATTTTGAAAAGGATTTAAGAGGACTAGGAGAAGAGTTGGGCACAATTGCGGTGTGATCATTAGAACCCGTTTGGGTTTTTGTATTATAGCAATTTTGTAGCTGTTGTGTCAGTACAAAAACAGCTTCTTGAATGATTGATCAGTAAATCATTCTTCAAAGAGAGACCACATGGTCTGTGGATTTTATCTCTAGCTCTATAAAATGGTGTGTAGCCAAACAGTATCTGACTGTTAGTGTGTGCAGCTTAATTGTTTGCCATCTGTATTGCGTTAAAATGGAGAAAACAGACTGCAGCAGAATGTAAGCCTCTCATGATCACGCGTCCGCATTTGAAAGCATTAGAACAAACTGTGGCCATTGAGATCTCCATGATGTACTGTTCGCTTACTCAAGGCCAGTTCTTCAAGGACTTGTCACTTTTATATAGGTTCTCGCAGTCTACTATCATCTGGAATGTAAGAGCAGACAAACTGGCAAAGAAAGGACACATATAAGCATGAAAGAAAATGTGTTGTCAGGAAGTTGGAGCAGCTGTGGGTCACTTGGTAGATCGGGTGCCCCTTCATTCGGAGGGTTGGTGGCTCCATTCCTGGCTCATCACGTCTGCAGGCCGAGGTGTCCTTGGGCAAGACACTGAACCCCCAGTTGCTCCCTGTGGTGTGGTTAGCGCCTTGCATTAGTGCCATCGGTGTGTGTGGATGGGTGAATGTAATCCATTGTAAAGTGGTTAAAAAATGCAATGGGATGACAGCGGCGTATCAGTGGAGACCGTACGGTTGTCAAAGTCAGAAGGGAGCCATGTTGCTGTGAAAAGTGCTCTATAGTGCTAGCAGAAGAGGGACACTGTAATAAATAGTAAATGATGTCCATTAAGTCCAGAGCAAAGTAGGAATAGATGGACCGAATACAAAGAAAAAGTGCAGTTGAGCAGACTGAGGATTGGACACGCTATCTTCACAGTGCACCATTCATTACAGGAAACTATGTGTCATCTTGGTCAGGCATACTGAGGACAAAACTGTAGCCCTTATTGTTTTTATCATGCAGGAAATACGTGGACGTTGAAGACGGCCTTGTGACACAGTAAAGTAGAATTTTGGCATTTATTTATTCATATTCAAATGATCCAAATTCAACTCAAGAAGAAAGCTTCAAAACCACATGCACCGACTGAGAACAGGGGTTTAAAGCAGTGGACGTGTTATGCAGTCACTGCAAACCCACACCAAAGCAAAGAGGAAAAAAAAACACAGTTGCCAAACACAAAAATGTATGACAGGCAGATGACGAGAACATCTCTATAAGTTCTATAAGTTCTATTTACTTTTTGGACACTTTGTTGTCCTATATATAATATGCAATTCCTGTTTTAGTTTAATTTTATCAAAGCACCGTTTGTAGCAAGACCCCTTTCAGTACATAGCGGAGCTTATCCGCTACTACACCTACATGCATTTCAAAAATGTTCTGTGACTTCATTTTTTATACATTTTAGGGTTTTATTCAAGAAACCATTAAAATCTCCAAATTCAAACGACATACCATTGTCCCCTAACAGGCCAACCAAAAGACATCCGCTGCAAAGCCCTGAGTGAGTTCCTTTCTTTTAAGGTCAATGCGAACACTGCACCTCTCTTCGCATTTCAAAAATCCTGAAAAAAGTATGAAAGCTAATCTAATTATCAATCGATACTAATCGATACCCCCCCCCATCGTGAAGCAGCTCTTTGACGTCAGGGTTTCCGCGCGGGCTCCTTTAAGGTTGCCATGGGTTACGAGCTCACATGTCAGAACGAGGAGGATTGACGTCAGCGCCGGCCGCTGATTGGTCGGCGGCTGCATCCGGTGGGGCAGCGGTCCAGGGCTCGGGAAAAGATCGAAGAGAGGAGGATCTGTTAACGTTACGCTTCGACAAAATAACACCCATCCCGAGTCGCCGTCGAAGGGCTCGGTAGGATTTTGCACTTTTCCGTGAGTATTCGCGTTATGCCTTCGATTCGCTGAACACGTGACCTCTGGATAGGTGAAATTTGTTTTTCCCGTCGCTCGTTTGTTTATGATAGAACTCAAGATGGCGTCATTGGAAGAGGGCTTTGCCTTTGCACGGAGCTAGCTAGCGATGTATTCAACTCAGAGACTCTGCTCGCTAGTTTTCTGGCAAAGACGCGCAAGCGAAAGTTTCAAACGCGTATTACAATTTCACATGTGGTTTTCTGTTACTAAACGACAGGGTCGGCGGTGTTTTCCCCTTTAACTTGTCTACTCCGGGTAAGTTAGTTTGCTGCAGCCGTTAGCCTACTCCTGAAGCCCTCCTCGAACGTAGACGGCGTTGCAAACGGGGCTCTTTTGTCTTTTTCGCTTCTCTGGCGTGCAGGATATTTTCGTCTCTGTGTGGAATATCAGTGGCCGTATTTCCCCCTCAAGCCCAATCCGTTGTGGCTAGCTCAACAAGGTCATTGGGCACTGCCTTGGTTTTTATGATATATTTGACAGGCTGCTGTTTGACCACTGACAGGGATTTACAGCAGGTCAACGAAGCAGACAGAATTAATACTGTATTTTATTACTGCTTTTGATACAGTGCATTTTGCTCTGACGTGGGGTTGAAGAACCTGGTTGTTCCTTAAATTTCTCAATTAACATAAATAGAATCCACTTGTTCTTAATTGAGTCACACTCCTCTTATTTATAAACCTACCCAAATCTACCCCAAACTGTATTTCTTCCTGTGTGATTTGTTGAAACAATTTTTTTGCGAACACGGCCAACCGTTGTCAGGCCTGGTCAGAAAATATAGATAAATGGAATTGGGATATAATTGTGTACAAATGTGATACACATGTCGCCCTAGATTGAATTTGGTTTGGAAGCGCCGCTGTGCACTTTTTGTTCTACATAAGCCTCACATGTTGGCTGCTCGTAGGCTTTGGAGGCCTTCCTGGTTTCGGCTCAGAGCTGTTGCAGGAAGCCTGTATCACAGAGGCCTATCAGATGATCTTGGATCTATCGCGGCTTTTTTGCTCAGAAGGCTTACTATGGTCTGACATACTTGTCATTCTTGGCAATTTTACAGTGGATATATTCACTGGCCATTGACCTAGAATTCGGACTTACACGGCACATTGTCAAACACATTGCTGTTTACCTACTTTGAGATATGAGACTACATTCAGACCGATGAAAGTTTTGAAGTGTCTTGAGTAAATAAATCCAGGCCATGCAGCATGGTACTTCAAGTTTGTGGTTGAAAGTCAGACGTGTGTGATCACATCATATGATTATTTTTCCCCACTCCTTCTTTTAAACCCGTTCTTTAGAGCGCATGAAAACATCTCTCTGTGCCTTCTCACCACGGCTCTGTTTTTCTCACATTCTCGTGTTTTTATATATTCCTCTTGTCTACTCACAACAAAGATCGACAAAAACTAATGATCTGCATTGCTCTCTTGTTGTCCAGCACTCTGTTGATCTATGAATATCCGACTTGACTGCTTTTTCTGTCACTGTTTGAATCTTTCCGACACCAAGGTTAGAGGTCATAGAGCAGGGTTGCGGTTGTCGTCATGGCATCTGGAAGTACAAGCAGTGAAGAGGAGCGGAGCCTGAGAGAGTGTGAGCAGTACGTGCAGAAACACAACATCCAGCAACTGCTGAAGGACTGCATTGTCCAACTCTGCACCTCCAGGCCAGAAAGGCCCATGGCCTTCCTCAGGGAGTACTTCGAGCGCCTGGAGAAGGTTTGTTTGCGTGTCTTCTTTTTATTAGTAGAAAAGGTCAGAGTCAGGCAAGCGGGAATATTTATACACCAAAAAGTGGAGCCTTGTTCATTACAATATAGTCTAAGAAATTATTCTACCATAATCCAATCTGTGTTATTTTTCACACAGACTTCCATTTCATCTCCTTTTTGCACATACCTGCTGCTGAAAGAAATATAAAAATGGTAGATTAGTATTTCAATGTGGTTTTATATGTTCGATGAAGGTGTTTGTACAGCTGGAAACTGTATTTTGCACGAGCCATGTTCTCAAGCAGATGCCAAATGCAGGGAAACTATCAGGCAAAGATAAGTTGTTGATAAAATTACCAATGTTGCCAGTACAATATAATTGGTCATGTAATCAAAACAAGTAATTATAGTTAAACAACCATTAATTGTGCCATTAATGGATAATGCTTTATGTGAACTTTCTCAGTCTTTTCTTGAGCATTGTGTAAAATCAAGGCTTTCGTGCTTTTGAGAATAACAGAAAATGCTCTTTGCTCATTCCCTACTAACAGTCTGACTTGCCTAGAAGCACGTCTGTATAAAATGGATAACACAGGATTTTAATGATTAGGAATGTCCCAATCCGATCTCAGATAAGGACCAGAGCCAATGAAGGCATCCTCTAATTGATTGGTAATTGCTTTCTTCCAACTAGCAAGTCAGCACCTTCTGGGAGCAATAGATAACATAATTTATTATCAGGATACAACAGGTTAACCCTTTTTTTTTAAAAATCAAATCAGTGCTATAGCAGTTGGAATCATGACGTTGAATAAATGTTTTACAAAGTGTGAGGGGACAACATGTATGTAGATAGTTTGAAGTAACATATCAGTTCATTTAATAAGTATAAGGGAAGGACCCGGTATTTGCAGAAATATAAATGACCTGGTGTTTCATGTGTTCACTTGAGACCTTGTCTGCTTGACAAGCGCTTTATGACCAAACTCTTTGCTTAATCAACTGTGGCAACTTCAGAGGTTCTTGGCTGAAAGTGCCCTTTAACTCTTGGCGACACAGTAACCCTGTCCTCTCTCTTACCAGGAGGAGGCCAAGCAAATTCAGAACCAGCAGAAGGCCAGCAGCTCTCGTTCAGATTCCAGGGATGAGGAGGTGTCTCCACCAATGAACCCTGTGGTGAAGGGTCGCCGGCGGAGGGGGGCCTTCAGTGCAGAGGTCTACACAGAGGAGGACGCAGCCTCATATGTCAGAAAGGTAGACCCAGTTGTGACTTTCACAAAGCCATCAGTATAATGAACTTTTAGCCCTTCGATTGGTTAAAATGGCGGAGTACGTGGAAAAACGCCTTGCTTTTTCTGCAGGTCATCCCCAAAGACTACAAGACAATGGCAGCCTTGGCCAAAGCCATTGAAAAGAACGTGCTCTTCTCACACTTGGATGATAATGAGAGGAGGTACCTGCCTTATTCAACGCTTGGCTTTCAATGATCTTACGGCAGCAGTTCGGGAAGCCGATGACCTTTGACGCTGATCCATTCTCGTTACTTTTCAGTGACATATTTGACGCCATGTTTCCAGTCACCTACATCGCTGGGGAAACGGTCATCTTACAGGGTACTTTTGCGTCGCCTCAGTTTAAACAGCCTTGTATTCAAACCCGAGCGTGTCCCTTTGAGGGGGTGATATTAAAAGTATTGTTGTTTGCCTCCAGGTGACGAGGGTGACAATTTCTATGTTATTGACCAGGGGGAGATGGATGTGAGTATCTGATCCTCCTTGTGGTTTTGGGTAGCCATTTACCAACATGCACCATATTCTGTAGACTTTGTAGTGGAATTTTTGCACCTGTTTTCACTGAACATATTGATATTTTGCTTGATTCATGTTTTATTTCTTGTTATCTTGCAGTGATAGTCTGTAGGTTTGACCCACTCATTTGCATCTTTTTATAATTATTTTTTCTTTTAGTCATGGATTGTTTGTGAAGTTGCACGTTTTGCGATTTCATCTGGTTTTCTGGAAATGCTTTGTCTCACCACTTCCTCACTTCTTCCATTCTGACAGGTCTACGTGAACAATGAATGGGTAACCAGCATCGGGGAAGGCGGCAGCTTCGGAGAGCTGGCACTGATATACGGCACCCCGAGGGCGGCCACCGTCAGAGCCAAGACCAACGTCAAGCTGTGGGGCATCGACAGAGACAGCTACAGGAGAATACTTATGGTGAGAAGAAGGACCATAAGAGCTGTGAAGGAGCACTGCTCATTAAGATTGGTCACTTCTGTCCAGCTGTTTGGCCTCATTTCTATTTTTTACTAATTTAGTAACATTCCCATCATTGTGGCTTACTAACTCACCAGTGGCAACATGGATGTCGTCATTTATTGTTTCAAATCTGGCCTTTGACAAAATGGAAAGAACCCTTTCCAGGGTGTGAACATGGTCCCACCTCATAGTTTCTGAGGAAAAGGTAGAACCAGTAGTCCTGGCATTTTGTGCAGAGCAGTGGCTTTTGGCTGACAGAGAAAGACTCCTGTAATACAATTTGTTGAAACTTGAAGGGATTCTCTGATGTGACATACACATGGGAAAACTCAGATTTGGCTTTGCGAGAAGAAAATGTGATTTGCCTCAGGGAGGTGTGTGTTTCTTTGACATGTTGAACAGTTTGACAATGGGACTGTTTTTGATGCTTAAAAGGGGCTTTTTTTCTTGTACTTTGACTGTAAATACAGCACCAGGGTGTGTAACTGGTCAAATTCACAACAGTGTCATTTGCTTCTTCAGTAAATTTTTATGCCTACGCATGTTTTTTTTTTTTTTTTTTTTTCTATTACAGGGGAGCACCTTGAGGAAGAGGAAGATGTATGAGGAGTTCCTGAGGAAAGTGTCCATTCTCGGTGCGTGGTTAGACTCCAAATACGGTCTTGTTTCTGAAACTTTGGCTGTTTTTCCTATTTCAATCACTTATTTGAATATAATAACCTTTATATTATGATTAAAAGATGTATTGCCAAAAAGTATACCCGATATAATAGCGTTCTAAAGAAAATCATCGCTCCCCCAGAGTCTCTTGACAAATGGGAGCGCCTGACCGTCGCCGATGCCTTGGAGCCTGTCCAGTTCGAGGATGGACAGAAGATTGTTGTGCAGGGAGAACCAGGGGACGAATTCTTCATTATCTTGGAGGTACATACCCTCTCACCCCCATATTCAACACATGAGGTTTTCACAATGACCGTATACCCAAGTGATATTAAGTACCTTTTTCAGCAATTTTTTTTTTTTTCCTAAGTCCAACTACTGATATTCAAGATTGAACCCCCAGTGAAAAGCATGCTAACATATGAATGAAACAGTGAACTGTAGCCCGATAGAGCCCATGGATTCAACCTGAACTGGTTGCGTCTTCCAGGGTTCTGCAGCCGTGTTGCAGCGTCGCTCAGAGAACGAGGAGTTCGTGGAAGTGGGGAGATTAGGACCATCTGACTACTTTGGTAAAAAACAATTAATGTCAAATCAGTGTTTTGCATTTAACCATGTGAATATCCTACCGTCGTTGTGGTAACGCATTCAGATTTCTGTAATTCATTTTTATTATTAATGAGTAGATAATGGCGTGCTTTAGAAATATTTTTATTTTGCTGACAATTTTCCGAATCGAGTTCAGAGTCTCTGCACATTCTAGAGAAAAGGTTGATCTCTCCTGTAAAGCTCACCCTTTATTACCGTTTTAGATGATGTGAAAGTGTTTCCTCTCTTAGTGTGTTTAAATTAATTTGCAGATCAATGGAATAATGGCAGCATGTCCACAGAGAGTAACTGTTTGTCATACCATCAGGACAATTCCCGAGGACATCCTGGAAAATAGTCTAGAAAACAGATGAAATTGTGGGAATTACTGTTGCTTCTGACAGTTAAATGGTGTGACTTTTGATGTTTGAAGGGGCCATTTGTTTGTGTGCTCCACAGGCGAGATAGCTCTGCTGATGAACCGCCCCCGTGCTGCCACCGTGGTCGCCCGCGGCCCCCTGAAGTGCGTGAAGCTGGACCGACCTCGCTTTGAGCGCGTCCTGGGTCCCTGTTCAGACATTCTCAAACGTAACATCCAACAGTACAACAGCTTCGTCTCGCTCTCAGTGTGAGGGGGCTCCTCTCCCCATCCACCCACTCTCTTCCTCCTCCCTATACCTTTTCTCTCCCCTAGACCCAGGGTCCACCAATGCAATTTGCTTTTCGTCACTTTTTTTTTTCTCCTCCCCCCCCCTCTTCTTTTTATTTGATTTTCTTCCCCTTGTTGTTTTACACACACTTTTCTTTTGTTACCACCCGTCATGCAGAGGTGACTTTTAGCTGTTCACCAGCGCTTGTACCAGCTGTCGTACGCTACCTTGTAGGCACAGTTACATCACGTTTCCTATGTTACATATATATTGGCTGGTTATGCTTTCTTTTTAGACTCAACCTTAAAACACAATGTAAGATTTATGGAGATTAAAAAGACGTTAGGGTCTCGAAGTGATGAGACAGGACAATCAAACTTCACACTGCGCTTTTGGTGAACCTTTGACTGGTACGTTTTAGGCTGAACTGAAGAAAGGACTGCTCCTTTGAAAGGCTAGTTCCCTTTTTGACATCAGCTACACACAGAATAGAGCAGGAGCTGGAAAAGCGGTTGGCAGAAGGTATACGAATGCACCAAATCTGTCCGCTGCTTTTAGGCTCGGCTTTAACACGACGGTTGCGCTCTCATTTGGTGTTTTTGGTTACGTTTTCAATCGGTATGATGCGACTGTCTTGCTTGGTTTTGAGGAATCCAGTACAATTTTTCTGTTTTTATTTTATTGTGCAGCTACCAGGCTGGTGCCAAATGTTGATTATTGTCTCAACTCAAAGATGCATAGCTGTGGAAAAATGCAGTGCGTTGTTCTGTTCCCTGGCTATTTGGAACTCTGAAACAGAAGTACTTATTCCCGTTTATTGTCCTTTTTAATTAGTTGAAAGACCATGCAGGAACTGCCTTGACTACTCTGAGGAAAATCCAAGAAAAAAAAGAATAAAATAAAAAAAGACAGGAAGAAAACAAGAGTATTAAATGTATTTCAGTATTCAGTTTTTAGTATATACCAAATAACATGGTCACTCTTCTGCTATGGTTTGTAAACAAAATGTTATCATAGTATAGTTAATACAATCATAGTTATATAATTAAGATGGACGACGTGATACACTTATGGTTTGGAGTGCTGGTGGTCATAAAAAAAAAAAAGGTTTATCTGTCTTTTGTAAACACTTATTTTTCCATAAATTCTATTTTAGGTGTCCAGTGCCACAAAGTAAACAAATGCTTCTTCTTTGTCGACAGACAAAACAGTATGTAATTGTATTGTGTAAAACGTCATGGGTTAAGACTTTTTAAAATAGATGAAATTACAGGTTTATTGAAGTGAAGTCTTGGAGAAAAAAAAGAGGAAAAAAAAATCACATTTCAGGACCTCTGAAGTATTTTATGTATCAAAGCATCGCAGGTGCCCTGAAAGGCAGAGTGAGCAGATATTTATTTAAAACTAGTGTCATTGCTTATGCCTATTGAAAAGGTCAGCTGTCTTTTCATCAGAGTAGCTTGTGATATGTTCTCTATGCTTCTTTGGCATGATGTTTTCGGGATCCAGGGGTCCGGTGTGAGAGGACGGTCAGAGGCGTGTCGTCAAAACATACGTCCTGCAGCTGCGTGCTTGAAGCGAGACGTTTGTCAAATAATGGGTTGTTACTTCCTAGCTTACCTGCTTTACGTCTATTTAGATGGCATAAAATGTTAAATCTGTATTATGATTATATTGTTTACTAAATCACACAATGGTCGACATTTTATTATAGGCTTAACTCTTCATTCCTGCCTCTCTGTCTGTTTCCAGATAGCGGTTTGCATTCTAGTTTTTCTTTCAAGTTTCTAGTCAAAGCACTTTTCTGTGCTGAGAATTGAGATCTGTTTCTGTGTCTCAGAAGATCTGATTTCAGTGCCGATTGCAGGGTAGTCAGGTTAGTTTAACAGACATAAGTTGTTTTTTTTTTCTTTTCTCTTTTTTATTTCTACCGTGGGAAAAAAAGCATCTTCGCGCGTCACCCCTAACACTCAGATTCTCGCCGTGGATCTGTGACGTACGACAACACATCCCGTTCCTCCCCGTTCACAGGAAAACGACTGTTAGGGGTCGGCTCCTTCTGTTGACATGTTTTGATGTAAATAGCCGCAGCGACATCATCTTAGTCCCAACTGTTTTTAGCCACACTGCAATCTTCCCGGTTTGCCTTAGCTAACCTATCCTGGGCTTACAGTAGTAGTCAGTCACTCCTGCTAGCCCGACCTACAGCGAGTTGGTGAGTCCTGCGGTGCACAGAACTGCAGGCGATCAGAGGACCATTCTTTTTCTATTCTACCCTGTATTCAGTTTGACCTCTGTATGTGCAAAGATGTTTATCCTTTTTGGTATAGATTGTTCCAGATGGCAGTTTAAGCAATAAAAAAGTGAAAAAATATATATGTATTTTTCCTCTTCAGTCTTCATCCTTTGTTTTGCACCTGGCTTTTTATTGCAAACGGAGTGGTTCATGAATCCTCCCTCCTCATACAGGCAGCAGACTTTTAATCTCCTTAAAGTTGTGTGTGTGTGTGTGTGTGTGTGTGTGTGTGTGTGTGTGTGTGTGTGTGTGTGTGTGTGTGTGTGTGAGTGTGTGTGTGTGTGTGTGTGTGTGTGTCCAGACGTGACTCGATGTCCTCAAATGAGTACATTATAGAATCAAAGTGATGTTTATTTTGGTTGTTTTTATGAGTATTATCAATAGAATTTGAAGGATTTGTAGCAGTAGTAGTTGTATTACTACTAGTCGTACTAGAAGTCGTAGCAGTAGTAGAGTGTGTCTGTGTGTGTGTGTGTGTGTGTGTGTGTGTGTGTGTGTGTGTGTGTGTGTGTGTGTGTGTGTGTGTGTGTGCACTATTATGGTGTTTTT
>CAAKHD010008452.1:75700-98461 GCA_901007705.1 Fistularia tabacaria
TTCCGTCTGCGTCCTTCGCCCGCAGACGGAACCGCACTTGAGATGTCACAACGCCTACGTTCTGAGTCGTACTTCGTCCGGAAGTCTCCTCATCCTCCGTTACCTGGCCTTTTTGGTCTCTGTGATGGTCCAGGGTTTCGCCGTGGACTTGATAAAGTCAT
This sequence comes from Fistularia tabacaria, assembly GCA_901007705.1. Taxonomy (NCBI): domain Eukaryota; kingdom Metazoa; phylum Chordata; class Actinopteri; order Syngnathiformes; family Fistulariidae; genus Fistularia; species Fistularia tabacaria. The sequence goes on from CAAKHD010008452.1 coordinate 75,862, forward strand.
TGGTGACCACTTGGTCCTGGCCCAGCCTGCGTACGCAGCGCTGGACCACCCGGAGGACCTTCTGTAACCTGCGGTCCAGGGCCAGAAGATGCGGCTCGGTCAGGATGGGCCGCAGGGGGTCCCCGCGCAGGGACTCCCTCATCACGTCGCTGAGCCTGAACTCCGGCCGAGCCAGGAGCTGCAGCCTCAGCAGCGTGGAGCGCTTGATCCTGGGGGAGAGGAGAAGCTTTCATTTTTTTTTCAACGTTCCGCCCAAGGCTGGACGATTCAGGTGAAAACACAACACATCTCGCCCGTTTCCCTGCAATTTCTACGCTTTGGTTTTCCGTAACTGAAAAATCTCCATGTTTATCACAGCTCAGAGTGTGCCGCATCGTTTGTGAACTTTAAATTTTTAATACCCCCCCCCCCCACCCCCCCCACCCCCGTCTCTGAGAGCAACTGAGAGCCTGTATCTGCAGGAAAAGCTGAAAAATGTCTTCAAGATGTTTGGAGCAACATTCGGGCGAAGTGCTCTGTCAAACAGCGCAAGTATTTCTAGGAGAAAATCTCTTTTAGAGTCCATTCATACCGATCATTCTGGCTTTTTTTTTTTTTTTTTCTTGTCCTTCCTCACGTATTTGATTATCTATTCATGACATATCTTTTTGAGAGAAGCTTCACCAGATAACATTTTCCCCCGCAAGAGCCTCAAAACAATTTGATTTTACCGTCGGCCAAATATAACCTTTCCAAGTGTTGACTTCCAGCCTCAGCTAGAGACAGGTTGGTTTTTCGCCGCTCGGTACTCACATGCAGCACTGAGACAGCGGGGACAGGATGGACATCTCGTCCTGCGCGTGCCTCCCGAACCTACAACACAGGTCGCGATGTCAGCCGGAGAATTGTTGTTTTTTTTTGTTTGTTTTTTTAGTAGGCGACATTTTTGTCTCACCCTCTGGCATTGTCCAGGTGCAGGAGGAATCCCTCGTCCCCGAATTTGGTGAAAATCTCGTAGTGGTGCCTGTCCATGTTCCCTGCGGCCCGATTTCGGGCAACGAGACGCGAGCAAGAGCCGTGAGAGGAGCGGTCGATTCGTCGAAGCGCACAGAGGACAGAATAGACGAGGGACATACCTGTGACGAAGTCGAAGATGGACATGTCTATGATGTTTAGCAGCCTGTTGCCCGAGTTGTAAGGATACAGCTGCTTTATGGTGTCGCAGTAGAACGGATTCACCTCCCACCTTCAGCAAAACATGAGATGCGAACCCCGGAAATGTTATTTGAATGTGAATATTCGCAATAGCATGAGAAAATAGATTCCCTCTGCTCTCTTTAGATCATTCCCATTACCAGCAGAGTAAGTGAAAGGTGAATGGTTATCTATTTTTTGATCCTCCTCTTCGATAAAATCTGATTAAATAGGTCAGAAAACAAGCGCAGACTGAAGCGGGGTTATCTGAGGCCTCTTCCACCACCCCCCCGGCAGGCATTTACACTGCGGCTCCACAGATTGCGTAAAACCAAAAAGCCCGAAGGTGCAATTACAGTGCGAAAGAAGCTAACATCGTTAAAAACAAAAGCAGCGATCAATTAAGAAATATATCACCGAGAGCTGCATGGTAGTTTTCAAATCAAATAAAGGCAAGAATAGTGTCTTTTGCAGAACAAGGCGGCGCCAGGATGAAGTTTAACCCCTTGTTTTTGTTTCACATTAAATCTCTTGGGGTCTTTTGTATTAGACATCTAAAGAAATGTTCTATTTCCACCCTCTGAGGACATTATATTTCAATTGCCAAATTCCTGTTGAGTTGACAACAGGATGTGTCTAAAGCTGTGCTAAAACCCCCATCACGTATTCCAAACACATCGTTTTTTTTTTTTCTCGTGAGAATCGGGCTGATAATGGGGTCACGGGCGGCCGTGACCTTTGACCTCCAGACATCTGGCGGTGATCAAGCCCATCCTCCGGTCCAAACGGAGGTTTGAAGAAGCCTCCTCGGGGCTTTCCTCGCGCCATGTTTACGAGGATGAGACAGCGAGCTGGAAAACATGATGCCTCCGGCCGCGGCCGTTGCCAACGGAGACGCAATAATAAGAAGGAAGCGACGATAACAAAGTGCTAAGTTGATGCTCTGTCTTCTCGAATAAGGCAATTGCTGGAAATCTTATTTATTACGGCCCCGGAGGGGGCTGAGGGCCCCGTATGCCAGAACCCCACGTGAATTAATAATGACCGAGCGTATTAATCAGTAGGTTTTCCCGAAGAAGCTGCGGGGAACAGTCGGATTTTTGTCCACGGGGTCTTGACAGCCCCCAGATGAACGCCCTTTTTTCACCGCCGCACGACCCCTATGGACGTCGAGATCTTACTCTTCCCGCTTGGTGAACGTGTAGGAGCGGATCCAGGGGTTGGGGATGGAGATGCGCGGGGCGATGCTGAGGCCGGGGAGGTACGCCGACAGGGAGCCCTCCAGCAGGTCCGGGCCGCCGCACACGGCGTACTCCGTCTTGCACACGTACAGGCACTTGGCGAAGAAGCACGTGTTGTTGGCTGTTTTGGGGAAGCAGAGGAAGATGGAGGAATGGGTTTGTTTCATTCATCATCGCCCGCGTGACGGAGACGCGAGTCATCGGCACAGGAAGCCGTCTCTTCTTTTCTTTTTTCTTTTTTTTTTTTTAAAATGCCGGTCCTGAATAGCTCTCATTCCTGCTCTGTTTTTGATTTCAGAAGCGTCGAGGAAACTTTTTTCTCTTGATTAAAACGTGCTTGACGCCTCATTTCCCCTCAGGTTAGACCAGAATCCGCTGTTTTTCCCTTTATTAGACACATCGCGACAAAAAGGGAAATCTGGGCCTGGTATCCCCATGCCACCTGAAGCCGTCAGTAAGAGGCGAATTTCCACCATCTGTTTTTTTTTTTTTTTGTGGAATATGAGTTTGCAAGAAATGGTCCGTTACCAAATCTTGTGACCTAATTTTGTTTTTGCTAGCACGTCCCGCGTGCTCGTGCGAGGCGGGGTTAAGTCGAGGACCAAGGGCAAGATGGCAGCCCATGTCATGGTTCCCACAGACGCGCAAAAGCAGGGGCCAACTCCTCCGTTACCAGGCGAGGTGAAGAAGACGGCGCGCAGGTCCTCGTTGTGCGTCACGCGGAGCACCTCCCCGGTGATGTTCACCAGCCTGCCGGCCACCGGCGGCACCCGGCGGAAATCCAGGATCCTGACGAGCAGAGGAGAACGCGAGCGTGAGAAAAAGTTTTTTTTTTTTTTAACACAATCCGAATGTAATTTGATTCGAGCGCGGGGGGGGGGGGGTGGGGATTACGCCGGCCTTATCTCCTGCCCCCTCACCTGCTTTTGCAGCGGCGCGGAGTCGACATCTGACTGATTCTTATCAGTATTCTGTTTTCCGCTGGTACAGTAACAAGATCTCACAGGCGCTGCAGGCCCCGCGTTTCAGCCGCGTGTTGAAAACAGTAATCAAACGAGGCTGAACCGACGCCTCTCGGGGAAAAAAAAACAAAAAACGCTGACATTCTCCGATGACTGATTGCGAGCCTTAATGATAAGCGCCTAAGGCGGCCCGCGCAGACGCAACCGGGGAGAAACAACACCAATTTGAAAAAAAAAAAACAACTAAAAATAGCAGAGCGAGGGAAGGGAAACGCGTCTGTCTCTTGGTGAAAAACTGAAACATACTTAAATTTGACGGAGAAGAGTGATAATCGTTTGAACGAGACTCTTAATGGCTGTTTGGGCCTCGGCGTCGCCGTCTGCCGGGCTGGACGTGATGAACGGTCACAGTTCGCGGTTTCTTAACGACCAGGTCTCACCCGGGCGACGTGAAGGCGCGAATCACCTCGCCTCGCCTCGGCTGATGGCAGATCACGAAAAGCTGCCCGTCTCCCTCCGCAGACAGAATGCGGTCGGGACCGGATTTCAGGGACGAGTGGCGCAACCTTTTGCCTCGGCGCGGGCGTTTTTGTTTTTCTGGAAGCCGCCTCGGGGGATTTCTTCACCTGCCGAACGTTGCTTGAAACAGTTGCTGGCAGTCCTGTTGCATCAGAGTTACGCTGATGGGGAAACACTGGTGTTTTTTTCTACACGGCTGCGTTTGTCCAAACGCTCATCACGACTCAGGACTTTGATTCATTCACGGTTTGATGACTATGTTTATCATGGCGTGGGCGAGGAGGGTGGATCCCACAGGAATGCCAGCGGCTCCCCGCTTGGATCCGTGGAGCTGCTCCGGGTTCGTCCCGCAGTCCAAAAACATGCAGGGGGGTCTTAGGAAACCCTGAATTGTCAAGACGCATGAATGAAAGCCTCTATGATATGTGAATGTCTGTATCTGACCTGGGAATGAGACACTGAATGGCTGTTTATCTTTATCAAATGTCTGACTGACAGAGGGAATGGTTGTCTGTCTCCATGGGACACTGGAACGAGAGGGTGAAAGGCAGTACTTCTCGCTATGACACGTGAATGAGTGACTGAATGGTTCTATGTATCTATTCGAAGCGGGAATGAGAGGATGAACGGTTTAATGTCTCGATATGCCGCGGATGACGGACTGAATCCAAGGTGGACCTTGCCTCTCACCCAGTGACTGCTGGGATAGATCTCAGCCCCCGTGACCCTCAACGCTCGCAGGATGAGTGAAAGACAGCGAATGAATGAATGAACGTTCATTACGATGGAGGGGAGCGTCGCACCTGTCCAGGTGAAAGGCGGCAATCTCTGCATTGTGTCGCTGGAAATCAACAAAGTAGAAGACGTCCTCTGGAGTCTCCTCATCCCTCTGCTGCCTAACACACACACACACACACACACACACAGACACACACACACACAAGAAGAACATGCACTGGTCAAGATCTGAGACCTCATCGTAAGACAGTCTCAAGCATCTCCACTGTCTTTCATCCCAGCCCAGTAAATATTTCAGAAACCCCCGACGCTCCTGATCTCCACTGCTTCTCTCTTAGATATTTGAATCGGAATATTTTTTCAACAGTGATTTAAAGAGTATGCACATTTATAATTCTTTTTAATTTTTTTTACCCTCAATTTAAGCATCACTTCCTTCTCGCTGTTACAGAATTAAAAGTTTTTTTTGTTTTTATTTTTTGTAATTTCTTTGTAATTTTGGAGCTTTCTTTTTTTTAACAAAAAACTATATTTTTTAATGAATTTGTGCTAATTTTCTTCAGCAAATATCATGCAATGATTTATACATAACTGAATGTCGGGGCTAATGATAATTCCCCATCACTTTACAGACGGCATTTTCTCATGATTTTTTGAAGTCATTCGCTAGATTCATTGGAGCTGGAGGCAGCGGTGGTGGAGATGTGGAGGAGGATGGAGAGGACCAGGACCAGGACCACAAGTCCATCAGAGGGACAGCACGTTAGATGCTCGGGAGGGAAAGTCAGACTGAGATGGACAGAAGAAGAAGAGGGAAGATCTGGGTAGAAGGACGTGAGGTCAGAGGAAGCCGAGAGGAATGTTTTGAAGGTTCATGATTTTAGGGAGAGAGGACAGGAAGTTAGTTGGTGCGAGAGGTGGAGGGTGATTGGCCGCCGCTCCGGGCAGATAACTGAGGGGCGGCGCAACCCCGACATGTGGATCCACCTCATTGGTTTGAACATGGCCTTGGCGAAGTTCTGCATCTTCAGAGCCAGCTTGAGATGGTGTCCGCTGGGCTTCACCACTGGAGGAGAAAAACAGGGAAACAACAACATGTCATCTGCATTCTGTGAAAGCGGTTTGACATTTCTAAAACCGTGTCCGCTTGTGGATGTTGCTAAGCGAGCCAGAAGTAAACAGCGCTCCGAAATCCGCAGGGAGGGTTCAGCGACGAAACTCAACTGTGGGAAATCTCCGGCTCTAGATCCTCCTGCGCTCGCTGGAAACGACTCTTTGTCCTTTCCCTCTGCGATTTTGCATTTACTGACTTGAACGTCACATCGTGGCAGGATCCGCAACCCCCTACTTTAATTCACTCATTCATTATCTGTGCGGCTTATCCCGCGCCCACACGTCATCTCAAGACACGCAACTGTTCACCCTCTGATTCGCACGCCTGCACAACTTCGAGCCTCCAGTGAACCTCATGCACGTTTTTGGACCGTGGGGAGGGGAGAACATGGAGATCCCACACAGGAATCGAACCAAGGATCTTCTAAGTGGAAGCACTTGCCAGTTCCCCTTGTTGAGTTTTGCACATTGTCGCCTTTCTTAAAATAGTTGCCTACGTTTTTCAGAAAACGCGTGTTGAGTGAGGAGTTGATTTAGGCCAAAACTTGTCAAAAGAAATTAGGCCGTTATTGCACTGCGGTGACAATAAGATGGATTTGCCTTCGGAGCAACCGAAACCCCGTCGCTCCTTCGGGCGTGATGTCCGGGGACGAACTCAACACTTGGTTTGTTTTGTTTTTCCTCTCCCCTGTGCTGCGTCTCAGCCGTTGTCACACCGCAACATCACACCAGGCGCCGCACCGGCATGCACAATACGCCGTGTCAGCCTCTTTCACGAAAATACCGGTGCTTCGCGGCGCTGCCTCTGTGGCCGTTCGAACGTGTGACACGACGGCACGGAAGCGCCGGCGTCCCGGCGTGGCGCGCGGACATGAAACAGTTAATTAGGTCTCTCGCTTTGAACACAAAGGAAACCCCGTTTTTTTTTTGTTTTTTTTTTCCTTCTGCGTCTGATGCAGAGCGTTGCCAAAACTGAATTTCCACGCTAAAAGACAACAAAACCTTCATTATCACAAAGGCAGCAGCGTGTCGGTCCCTGACGGCGCCACCAAGCACAGTGGGAAAGAGGAAAAAAAAAAAAAAAAAGCGACACACAAAATGTAGAAACGGGGCCTTTTTTTAGCCGGTAAACTAGACCCACACAAATCCCACATTTCCCACATTTGTGTGTGTCTGCAGGATTCAACAATGCGGAGGTGAATCATACCTTGGGTACAATCACACGCCCCCTTCAGAGCCTTCTCGTCCTGCGTGTAATCTGTAAGAAAAACAAAAAACACTTCTCAGCTTATAACCCGACATGAGTATCGGATTAAAAAGTATTACAAATAGCACAGAACATTGGCAACTCGGACGGCCTCAGCTTTTCCAAGTCCAAAACACACACACACACACACACACACACATGCAAAACCCTTCTCTCTTTGGTGCAGGGAGGGCAAAAACAACTTTGGAACTACTGGAAAAAAAAATAGAGAAAATAATTAAGAATAATGGTCGTGAGCTCCAATCGACGTGCCTCAGATCTGAATCAAGTTAAATTGCAGGTGCGGGGCGAGAACAGAATACACAAAGGTGCGGATTTGATGTGACGGCGCAGTCACTCACGCTGGATTACTCGTGAAAGGGAAACTACGCCGGGAAGATCAGATCGGCCGAGCAGCCCCATCTGATAGGGGAACTTTTTTTGAGGATCGTTTATAAAAAGCCTTCGTGAATCTTGAAATGCCTCCGGTCCTGTCCTGAGGGAATGTCAGGGTGAATGGCTGGAAGTCTCTGGATGATGTGGATGACAGAGTGAACGCTTGCATGTTTCCATCACGGGTGAATGAGAGGGTGGAAGATTCTTTCTCTGCATGGAGTGTGAATGAGAGGGTGGATGGTTGTGTCTTTATATGTAGATTTATAGTTTGTTATATAGCAGAGCTTTACATCCACACATCCATCCGGCATCCGTCCATCCCTCCATCCGTCCGTCTGTCACACATCCATCCATCAATACATCCGTTATCCGTCCCTCCATCCGTTCGTCCGTCCATCCACCCGCCAATACATACACACATCCATCCATCAATACATCCATTATCCATCCATCAATACATCCATTTTCCATTGATTCCATCCGTCCATCCACACATCCATCCATCCATCGATTCCATCCATCCATCCATCCATCCATCCATCCATCCATCCATCCATCCATCCATCCATCTGACGTCCATCCACCCATCAATACATCCATCATCCATTCATCAATATATCCACTATCCATCCATCCATCCATCCGTCCATCCATCCATCCATCATCCATCCATCCATCCATCCATCCGTCCATCCGTCCATCCATCCATCCATCCATCCATCCATCCATCCGTGCGTCCATCCACCTTTCAATACATCCATCATCCATCCATCAATACATCCATTATCCATCCCTCCATCCGTCCGTCCACACATCCATCCATCCCTCCATCATACATCCGTCCGTCCATCCATCCATGCCTCCATCCACCCATGCGTCCATCAACCCATCAATACATCCATCATCCACCCATCAATACATCCACACATCCATCCATCGATACATCCATTATCCATCTCGCCATCAGTCCATCCATCCATCCATCCCTCTGTCCATCTGTCCATCTGTCCATCCCTCCATCCATCCAGCCATCACCTGCACTGACGATCGTCATGCTCTGCATGTCGCTGAGGAGCCGCGGGACGGCGGGGTCGTCGCGGGAGTACAGCGCATAGCGGTTTATTCCCAGGTGGAATTTCAGCCAGCTGGCATTGGGGTCAAAGGTCATGGCGTGCTGCGTCACGGTGATGTTGGACACGGCCGCGGCCTCGCTGTAGAACTTCATGTGTCTGAGGGGCGAGATGCTGTTACAGAGAGAGAGAGTCCGCGGGAGAAAACCGCCTCTTTTATCGCCTCTTTGATCTGAGACGTCGGGCTCGGCGGCAGAAACGTGCAGTTGAAAACACAGTATATTATTCATGATACAGATTTGGTTCCAGGTGTAAACATTCCCTTGCCAGCTGTTTTCTCTGCACAGCCTTTGGACGCTTTAAGAATCGATGTCGTTTGTTTCCGGGCGAGATGTTTCATTCATTCATAGATCTCTGTCGGACCATTATAAACCCATTTTCTCTCGCCTTCCCCTGCGTCAACGCTCGGGAAAATAATCCCTGACCTTAGCCAATGTGGCGAGAGTGGGCACCCGGGGAAAGAGGGGGTTGTGATAAAAAACGTTTTGTTCATCGGCGAGAGACGAGACGGATCCGGCTCACAATGGACGGAAAAACCACCAAGAGTGTTTCGACCTGTTTTAGCTGAAAGAAAAAAAAGCCATCAAACTCTCTTCTTTTGAATTGGCAGATATTCGCAAAAAACACCGTTTTGCGCCGTCGGCGTTGCGGCGAAGGGCCGAGGGAAAAAGCAGAAAGAAGTGCAGATCTGTCGCTCATATTTCTTCTCTTTTTCCGAAAGCTGCGAAATCCCGATCTCTCTGAGGAGAACGCCCCGGATCGGGATAGACGGGAAGCCTTTTGGGCCGCGGCGGCTCCGGCGCCCGCAGATTAAGATGGGCTTTAGCTACTTCAAATCCTTGTTTACTTAAAAGGGAGCCCGACCCGACACTGCAGGCCCGCGGGCCCCGACCCACTTGACATTGGACTTTGAAATGCCCCTGTGCACGCAAGGGCTGTCTGAGTTTTTCGTAAATAACTCTGGCCGAGAACTAACACTCGGGGGGTTGTCTGCCCGGTCCGATGTCTGTGTTTGCATCAGCTATCGCAAACAAACATATACCTGCGACGGTCAATATTTAAGCGGAGTAGCGCAGGAAAAAGTGCACGGCGGGTTTGAAAAGAAGGATCCCTGACCTCTCCCAGCGTGAAACCTTCTTCTTGTAGTACTCCATCAGCTGCTCCACCTGCAGCAGCTTCTCCTCCGGGCTGAACGGCGGCGCCTGGATGTTGTAGAGAGGATGAGCGAACAGCCCCGCCAGCTTGGAGCCTCCGTCGGCGGGCTCCGGCGCCGTGGCGTTGGGTGGCGCGGCGGCGGTCCAGTTAGAGAGCAGGGGGACGGCGAGCCCGCCCTGCCCGAGGAGGGTGAGGTTGTCGGCGCCGCAGGAACAAAACCGTCCCGACCCGTGACCCCAGCTCCTCAGCTTCGGCAGGAGGATGAAGTAGAGGTCGGCGGAGAAGAGAGCCGTCAGGGTCGCGGCCAAGAAGAGACGATCCCGCCTCATTCTTGATAGAGAAGGGAGGCGGGAAGGCGGAAGGTGTCCTATGCGCTGCTCCGGAGCTTCCACAGCATCACCTGTAGCCACACCAAGTCTCCCGCACAGCCTGCAAGGCAGAGGCAAGAGCTGAGCAGTCGGACGCTGCTCCGAGTCTCCCTCTCCCTCTCTCTGTAAATCCGTGTGTTTCAGTGTCTCCCTTCCAGCTTCATTCCTCCTCCTCCTCCTCCTCCTCCTCCTCTTCCTTCTCCTCCTCCTCCTTCTCCTCCCTTGGCAGCGAGCAGAAGAAAGAGCCGGGCTGTGTTAGCAACAGTCGCTGCCGGCTCGGCTGCTTCCAGCGACCTGCTGCTCCGAGGACGAGAGAGCAAGAGACTCCGCAGGCTTGTGTGTGTGTGTGTGTGTGTGTGTGTGTGTGTGTGTGTGTGTGTGTGTGTGTGTGTGTGTGTGTGAGCGAGAGAGAGAGAAAGAGAGAAAGAGAGAGAGAGAGGGAGAGAGAGGGGGAAGAGGTGTGTTCACGCTGTGGGTGTGTTTGTGCAGGTATGTGCATAAACAACTAATGACAGGTTACTGGATTGATAGGCGGTGTAATGAGGGTTCACACACACACGTCCAGAGCTGAGGGTTGGAGACCTCCACCTCTTCCAGATGTGGGTGAAGTCCGTCCGGTCCAGTGATGTTATTCACGGAGGTGCATCTCCGAGCCGCTGCTCCCCTCCGCTCCTTCAAACGTCGCGTCGAAACCTGCCTGCTCCAAGAAGGCTCGGACACGAGAGCGGCGAACCTTCGCCGCGTCTCCTCGTCGGTTTTTCGACCCTCTTTCTCATCCATCGTCCTCCTCTTACATCTCCTTCGCTCCTCTCCTCATCCGTCCCGTACTGAAGATCTGCACTCCGCTTCCCTTCACACACGTGCGTCCCTCGGTTCCTCCGCGGCCGGGCCGCTGCGCCGAGGCAGAGGTTCGGAAAAAGGCGACGTTGAGGAGAAACTGACCCAGGTTCTCGCAGAACTTCCTCTGACAGGAGCCATGCGGGGAGAACCTCGGCCCTCCTTCTCTTTGCTGCTTCCTTCTCCAAATCCTTTGGAAATCATGCAGCGCCAAAGCCCGGATTCCAGCTTGTTGGCAACGCCTGCTCCAAACGCCTTAAGCAGCTTTTTTTTTTTTTTTCTGTCTGAGGGTTTTTTGCGAGGCATTTCCCGGCCCGCATCTGCGCCGGCGTTATTGCGGTATTTTGGAACATCTGCCGTGTCTGCGCGCAACAAAATAACTCGTCACGTCTGGGGTTTCACCCCCCCCCACGCACACACACACCTTTTCTGAGGACAGAAAAAAAAAGGAAAGCGATCCGAGGAGTCCTCGTCGATGTTGCAAATCATCTTTAACCTGCCATTACAAGCTCCCGTTTGCAACATCTCCCCTCGAACGCACGCGCTCGGAGTGCACAAAGGCACACTGAGCTCGGCAGAGGCCGTGTTTGTTTTTTTCAACATTTTCAAAATTGAGAAAACTTTCTCTTTGCGAGGAAGCGCTCTGAACTTCTGAATTTGAACTCAGAGCGCTCCGGCCACGTCGAAATCAATAATGTGGATCCTTTAGGGGGCAAAAAGGCGGCTGACACGACTCCCTGTGTTTGCTTTGGCCGGGCGTTTGCGTTTCACCCCGAGAGGCAAACTTAGCAGGGCTCCGCGCTGACCTCCGCCTCCACTCAGACGGCCAGACTTGCACTTAAAATAGTTTTTTGTTTTTTTTTTCAGATGAGAGGGGAGCGAACGCAAACAAACAGAAATCAGACTTTGACTCGCGTCGTGACCCGGCTCGGCCGTGAATTGACTTTACGTCCCAGTCTCGCTCGTGAACGTGCCGAAGGTTAGTTTCCAGCGGGGGCAGGAGATGCATGGCGGGTGCACGCGGAGTTAATGAGATGCGCGGGTCGAGTTCAGGAGGAAGAAACTAATGAGAGGAGAAGATAAAAGCAAAAGAGAGAGGACCAAAGAAACGCGTAAGAAGCTTCAACAAGCTGTCCGGATTGCACAGCGTCGTACTTTAGCTAAACATCTCACCCCATTTTGTTGATATTTTTTGAAGAGTTGCACATTCTTCTGCGGAGATGAGGAGATGCCCCATACTTTTTTTCTGTGCATGGCATAATAATGCACCTCTTGCTTGTTAGCTTAGCACGATGCATGCAGTCCGGGATGGTGTCAATAATTCTCATGATAATGTTGTGCGGCATGCATTCGTCAGGTCGCACGATAATGACATTGATTATGATAATGATGATAGGGAATCGGTTAGCGGGTAGCGATTAGTTCTAAGCGATTCCGAGAAGGTTCCTGTTTGGATTCCAATCAATCTGAGACCCTGAGTTGCCCAAACGTGTGAGTGCATTGTCTTGTGTCTCTATACGTGGATCTGTGATTGACTGGCCAAGGGTCCAGGGTGAACCCCGCCTCTCGCCCCATGACAGCTAGGCTATCAGCTAGCCGGATAGGCTGCAGCCTGACTGCAACCTGAGCGCAGGATAAGCGTTATAGATAGTGAATGAATGGAGAGAAAATAAAGATAATAATAATCGAGGGAATTCAAAGCTATAGCTATTCTCTGGAAAGAAGCTCTGGGTGAATGCAGTGCCTCAGTCAGCGGAAGCTACCCGTTGACGGGCAGCGGCTCACTAAGACATTCAGTTGGAATAAACAGGTCAAGATAATGTGAAGATCAAAACATGGATCTCAAACACCTTTGAGAGACAGAAACCCTTGCATTTGAAAAGTATCTTTTAGCTCTGGTAGCTCTTTTTTCTCAGGGTTTCTGTCATGTCAGCTCTCAAAGCACGATGTTTGTTTTTTTTAAATGAATAATGTGTGAAATGCTCAAAACACACGTGGGACTTGATGAAATCTCATTATTCCCGCTGAACGCCGCTCACTGTGGCACGCCGAGCTCCGGCAGGTCGGCGGGTTGATGGGCTTCCTTCTCTACTCCGAGACCTGGATCCGTCTGCGAGTCACCATGAAGTTTTGGACTTTGCAGCAGCAACTCTGATGTTTTTTATTAGACCCCGAGCAGCTCGAGGCCGACAGCATTAACAGTCCAAACATGAAAGGGAGCGTCGAGAGTCGGCCCTCAGCCGGGGCAAATGAGTGCGGGCCGGTTACCAGTCGTTCACGATTCTCAAACATGAGACTTCACGCCGGTTAAATATTTACATTGAATTACCGAGTGTTTGAGCATACATAGCAAATTTACAGTAAAAAAAAAAAAGCCCAAACAAACAAGCGCAGCGATGAATATGAATTGCCCGCTGCATTCGGAGGCCTGTTCTACGCTCAGTGAGACCCACACCACACAAACCTGCACAATCCAAATAATTTAGGTAAACAGCCGCCGACCTCCCCGCTTTACCGGCTGAAAATCTCACGGACGTTTTCGACAAATGCAAATCACAAAACTTCAGCGCCTCCAGGGAAGGTTCCCTGCTTGGATTCTCACAAGGGGGGCCTTTCTGTGTGGAGTCTCCATGTTCTCCCCCGTGTCTGTGCAAGGTTCTTCCAGGTTCTCCGGGTTCCTCCCACAGTCCAAAAACATGCAGGAGGTTCAGTAGCGAATCTAAATTGTCCAGAAGTGTGAGTGGATCAATGTCTCTGTCTGTTTTTTTTTTTTTGTGCTATCCATATGTAAATGCGTATGTATATATGTGCATGTGTATATTGTGTGTATGTGTATATTGTATGTGTACATTGTGTATACGTGTATATTGTATGTGTATATTGTGTGTGTGTGTATATATATATATATATATATATATATATATATATATATATATATATATATATATATATATACATATATATACTGTTTTTTTTTTGTTTTTTTTCTTTTCCCTCTAATGTTGCTGCTGCAACACCCGAATTTCCCCTATGGGGATCAATAAAGTATTATCTTATCTTATCTTATCTTATCTTATCTTATCTTATCTTATCTTATCTTATCTTATCTTATCTTGTGTGACTGAAAGGGTGAATGCTTGCGCTTCTATGGGTTGTATGAATGAATGAATGAGTGAATGATTATATGTCTAGATGACGCGTGAATGATTGTATGTCTCTATATAACAATATTGTATGTCTCTATATGACATGTGAATGAGTGAGTGAATGATTGTCAAAATCCCCTTTCGTGGCAGCTGGACTTGAATTTCTTCACCTAAAGACGTTTCACCCCTCATTCGAGAGCTGACGAAGCCTCTCAGATGAGGGGTGAAACGTCTTCAAGCCGAGAAATTAAAGACCAGCTGCCACGACAAGAGGATGTTTGAGAAGAATTCACCATGACCTGGATGACTGAGAACCTCCACAGACGGACTGAGTGACTGATTTTTTTTGTCTCTGTATGACGCGTGACTGAGTGAGCGAATGATTTCTACGTCTCTATTTGGCAGCTGGGCTGGGCTCCAGTCCAGAGAATGAATGAATGAATGAAAACTTGTAAGTGCTGCACAGCCGTCCCTCGTTCATCGCGGGAGTTACGTTCAAAAAATAAGCCGCAATAGGCAAAATCCGCAAAGTGGTCAGCTTTATTTTTTTACAATGATTATAAATGTTTTAAGGTTGCAAAAAAAACCCTCACTACACACTTAATACACTTTTCTTAGACAGGCATGAACATTTTCTCACATTTCTCTCTTGCTTAAAAACTGTCAAAGTTCAAACCTTCGTAGTAAAATTAGTACAATATTATAGATGAAACCAAAGACCAAAATCTGTTTTCAGGCCCAAACATTTGTTTCCTGGAGTCACTGATCCACAAAGCTAAAGCAGACTCCATCTTTACGATGGTCTAGTCGCGGACAGTTATGGTTTTGCATCCTTGTTAAAACTTATTGCTGCTGTCGTCCTTGTTATTTTCCTCCTTCTTCATGTGACCGACTGTGACTAACTTGATTCATTTATTCCGTAATGGTGCCCAACCTTAACTTCTACCTTCCTTTAGCATGTCTAGAAGTCCAACTTTTTGTGCGATGGTTAGCATCTTTCTCTGCTTCTTGGGTGCGACCGCAGGCGCCTTTGTCGGTGCAGAACGTTTCGTCCACATTGTGGGTTTTGTCGGGGAGAAAACTCGCAAACATACAGCACTTCAGTCACACTGCCAGCGATGGAAGATGGACGTAAATGTGTCAAGCTGATCGCATTCTGTACTGTACAAGAGACACCCTACGGAGGAGATTGATTGACAATGGTCTACAGTCCCTTAGCCAATCAGGATGCAGAAAACAATGAGCTGTAAACAAAACAACAGAAAACATTGCACAGAAAAAAATCAGCGAAAGATGAACGGGGGATAACGATACGGCTTTGCATCTGGGCAGCGGGTTGCTAGAGCACAGGTGGTCAGAAGAACCCCATTACATCCCGACGTTGATGAAGTCACTTGCTCGTGCAGGAGCTGTGAGCTCCACGCAGCCAGTCCCCAGCGCCAGAGCGGAGGATATAAAAGCCTTTCCTAGAAGGGAAACAGGAGTTGACTAAACTTCATAAATAAAGGGCACAGAAGACACAACAACAGCCCCGCTGCCATCGTCATCCTCATCGAGGCCGCGCCGGCTTTTTTTATTTTTTCCCTCCAAGACACATCTGAAGAAGGGAGATAAATCAGGAGATTTGGAATGGAAGACTTTTGAAATTCCTCCGCGACCCCCTCAGCAGTCGGTCCGGGAGAATTGGCAGACGAGGCCACGAACGCGCTGAAGCGGCGAGCGCAAATCATAAAGGGAAAAGGGGGTCACAGTCGAGAGAAAGCGAAAAAAAGAAAAGGAGAGAGACTACCGACTGGGGAAAGATCAAGAGAAAGATTTAGAGCGGTTTGAACAAAACAATAAAGGAAGTAGGAAAGACATGCATGCAAAGGAGGAACCAAAACTCTTTCGCATAGAAAGTATCTAAAATTGAACTCCCTCTTTTTTATCCCTCTCTCATTATCCTTTCCCATCAATCACATTTTTTCTGGACGGCTTCAGCCCGACTGCGGAGCGCTGCAGCCGCAGAGGGTGAAACTGCGCTGGCACATTTCGCCTGGATTGATCGGCCCTTTCCTAGATGCTCGGCTGAACAGTATTTTTTACGACTCCGGTATGAGGCTCGAACCGCCGCGGATAGCGATTAACCCCCCCTCCCCCCGCTATAGGATTCCAATAACAATACACTGAAAATGCAAATGAGCTTTCCAGAGATATTTGAGGCCGGCAGTGGAACCACTGTTATCGGCAGAGAGCTGATGAAATAAACTTGATTGAATGCTATTGGCGACAGAGTCACCGAATTTTTCGTGGCATTTTTTTAATTTATTGAAATTCTGATTTATTTATAAGGATGCATAATTTATTTCCTTCCAGACCATAACATTGCATATTTATTTTTCCAGTCTGTTCAGCCCCGAGCCTGGCGTCGGTGCTGCGCTTTGTGTCCCGAAGCCCCGAAATTAAAGCTGAACAACCCCAGCCTGCCTCGGGAGGCGTTCACACCTGCACACCACCGGGGAAACACCGACACCCCCCCCATTTTTCATCACTGCCTGTCCAGGCAGAGTATCTTTTAATTGCACGTTTGCAGATTACTCGTGTATGTTTGCATGATGGTGCAGGAAGCCTGTCAAAAATACACTTGTCTCCTTGTTGTAGTGCATCCCATATATGCAGACATTTGATTGTTTTTATCTTCCCATTCACAATTTCTGCACGTCCCACCGTGGTGTACAGGTTAATGTTACTGTCGCTGGTGATAATGCTGTGATTCGTGCATCATTCCACCATGTTGGCCTTTGCAGTGAACCCCAGATATTGTCATGGTAATGAGCGTTCAAGACTTTTGGGCCGTCCCTTTTTGAAGAGGCAGGGAGGAGGGGTTATGTGTGTTTGGCTCGTGGAACCGTACAGGAGTGTTTTTCACAAAGTGCAGAAACACCCTCTCACATACGAGTCCACTTTCTGGGCTTATTGGAGTGTGACAGCCGTTTTTACTTATATAGGTCACAGGAGATAATACTTTTCGGTTTTACTGCAGTGAGTTTATTGGGAAATTAATAAAAGAAGGTTTGACCGGTAGTGCCTTGTATTTTGCACCTCACGCTCTTTCCAACAGCAGCCTATCTTTGAGAGTGGTAGGTTTTTTGAAGGGCAGCAGGCGGCACAGGAGGTCCTCGGTTGGTTGCTGACAGGGGGCCTTTCTAAGTGGAGTCTCCGCGTCCTCCCTGAGTTTTCGTCCACATCCTCCGGATTCCTCCCACAGTCCTTCAACGCGTGGCAGGTCGATCGGGGATGGATGGAAGTTATTCGCATTAGATTGTTTATCATTGTATCTTCATTTCCTGTCCATGCTAGACAAGTATATACAATAGAGTCCTGGCTTACGAATTTAATTTGTTCTTTGACTCCGTTCACAAAGCGAAATGATCGCGAACCGAGATCGAGAGGTTTTGAAATCAATGTAAATCCCATTGATCCGTTCGCCAGCCCCCAAAAACATACTGCATTCTCTTGAAACTCTTTTTATGGGTTTATTTGTGTCAAAAATATACAGAAAAGTATTTAAGATAATCTTGATTATTACTGGTTCTCTGATGTTCTCTCTCTTCTTTCTCTCTTGTTTCCTTCACTAAATCAGTGAAAGTAAAGCCTTTTCACATATGAGACCCTCGCTAGCGCTAACGCTATCTCTAGTAAGCTGTCTTTCATTCATCCGAAACAATCACTTTCCTTCTTTTTCTAAGACTTCAGACCTTCGCTTTGTTATCGAGTCGCCCCTTTAGGTGCATCAGCCGTCTTTAGCGCATCCTTGTTCTTCAGGATTGTGCAGATGGCTGACTAAGCCATGTGTTAGCCACCTGGAGAGATCCGTAACACCAACACCGCTCTCACATTTAGCTATTATTTCCCTCTTCAGATCAAATGCAATTCTTAACATCTTCTTAACACCACTAGCACTTTTAGCTTTATTAGCCATAATGCGGGCTAACTTACTGAAAAAAGCACAAAAAAAGCGTTATGACAGGAGAACACAATGATGAAGGATGTAAACAACGCAGATTAGCACGCTATGCAACAGTGCGGAAAACACGTGAGTTTGTCTGTGTGTGCGTTCGTGCGACGAGGCTTGTTCGCAGGGCGATTCAAACTCGAAATTCATGATCAGGGCCGTTTGTAAGCCGCAGTTCTACTCTAGTTCTTTATAGATTATTGGCGTGTCAGGAGGAAAGGATGCGGGGAATTCTTGCCGCTTAGAAGATGGAAAGAATAACACGGTAACCTGATTTGATCATGGGGGTTTAACACAGTCTGAAGAATTATTAGGTGCAGAAGGGAAGAATAGAGCTCTTGGCATCACGGAAAAACAAAACAAAACAGGTATTAATCACCAACGCCAGAAGGAGGAAGTGAGAGCCAGGAAGACGGCGTGACACTCACCAGCAGAACCCAAATCTGAGGCCTCATCGTTGATTGCCGTGTTGGACGTCGTCAGCGCACGCCTCCTCCGACGACACAAAGCTCGTCGTCTGGCAGGCGGCCGCTCGCACGGACGCTGACAAACACAGATGCGCGGACGAACATGATTTTAATGTGCTCGCACGCGGCGAGGAAGAAGAATGGGCGAGACCAACGGGTTTGTTTGTGTGTCTGGAAGGGTTTCCATGGCTCGCCGAGGTTGGTCAAGGTCACTCTCTGCCACGCCGGGAGACAACGCTAAAACCGGTGACAGCGCACGTCCACGTATGTGAGGCCTGTTTACGCGCGCGACCGTGTACACAAGCGCGTCCACCAGGGTGTGGTTACAGGAAAAGCACAGCTAATCGCTTATTTTGGCAAGTCGTGAATAGCCCCACCGCCTGGCAGGCAGCGGAGGGAAATTGGAGGAAATGTCTTGCAGATACACTCAGATACCCACACACACACACACACACACACACACACACACACACACACACACACACACACACACACACTTTTATGCACCCGGGAACATGTGTCCCGCGTCCCTGGGGCAGCGCATCGGCCAGATGTTCTGGAGCGGGGATCCAGGCCGCGCAGGTGCGAAGAACACTCTCAATCTTTCACTCCATAACATTGAGTGGACATGATTTAATCGTGGTGTCGGATTTCTCGCGCGGCGGCCGTACCGTGCGTGTTTTTGCGTCACGTCAAAACACATGTCTGCACTCAGCACTTACCTCTGGACCGGCTTCCTCCTCGTGTTAGTTGGTCCCCAGCGGCAGGGGATCGCTTTTGGCTTTCCGAGGCCCTGTTTACTCCGTGTTGTTAAAGTCCGGGGAGCGGACACACACACACACACACACACACACACACACATCTCCGCCGGGCGTCACTCTGTTTGATATGTATGGGAAAATTTTGCCGCCGTCTTTGATTGAAACCAGGACTGTAAACACGCTCCGTTCCCGTGTGTGTGTGTGTGTGTGTGTGTGTGTGTGTGTTGGGGGGGGTTGGCCCGTGTCTGAGTACTCCGTGTTCTCCGGGACAGTTTTTCGGTCAAATTAGAACTGACATTATAATTTCATCATTATGTGGGGATTTCGCTAAGCTAACGGCCAAAGAGCAAATTTTGCGCTGATTACCTGCGAACCCGACCCGTACTGGAGGTTTGCAGCTGACACCGATACTGATATTCAAATATGAAATCCATCATCTAAGTAATATTTGTTTTTATAGTCAACAAAGTGAAGTTTTGCATGTAGTCCTTATTTACCGTCATCTGATTTCTAGTTACTGCTCTGTTGTTGCTTGAATAAATTAAACCCAAGTGAGCGTTTCGGTGTTTAGCCCACGTGATAGTCAGATGTTATTTCTCTTCTCTCCTCAGCTCTTTTGCTCCACGGCCGCTGAGGCCGACGGGAATGTCAGGTTTGGCAGGTGGGGGCATTTCGACCCGGCGCTCTGCGAGGCTGCCTTCGGCCCTTAAGGGTAGATGTGAATTCTCGTGGAAATCCATCCGCCGAGTGGTTTCGACCGCAGCTCTCAATTCACCGTGGGGTTTAGAAGAGGAGCCAGGAGACCTCGAAAGTCATTAGGATAAATTATGTAAGAACATGTGTTTCGACTAAACGCCGTGCCAACCTTGCTGAGCTGATGGTAAGACACTTGACTGGAAAATTAAGACTCTGCCCCCCCCACCCCCACCCCGCCGAACCTAAACAGGCCGGGGGAGGGGGGAGGGGGTGGGTTATGGTCGATTTTATGGAATTCTTAATCTGCGAGGTAAGACAGGCTGCGGCACAATGCTGCAACGGCTAACAGTTTGCAAAACACGACAGATTCGTGCGTGTCATTGAAAAGCTTCGAATAACCATCCGCTGGATTTTGTTTGAAGGGGGGCGAGGAGGAGGAAAAGAAAATATTGGCTATGCGAGTGCCGCTTTGCACGTTTTCTCTTATCCTAACATATTCGTTCATTCATTTATTCATTATCTAGAACGCCTACCCGTCCTCAGGGTTGCAGGGGTCAGACAGACATACAACCATTTGCTATCTAATTTGCATATCTGGGCCATTCAGGGTCTCCAATGAACCTCCTGGATGCCAAGCTGCACGTCTTTGAAGAACATGGAGACTCCACACAGAAAAGCCCCCTGTCGGATTCGAAAACCCCGGGAACTTCTGGCTGCGAGGCCGAAGCAGGGCCCGATCCTAGCATCCACTGTAAGGAATAATTCTCCATCTAAATCTCTCGTCTCCTTCCGGACCGTCCGTCTCAGCCATCCTGTGACTCCGGCACAGACAAAGCACTCCGAGAAAAAAATCCCGGGGCCAAAAAGAGTTTCTGACCTCAAGCCGAACTGCCTCTCCTCACTGACTTCTGCAGAATGAAAGGTTTTCCTCCAGAGGATGCACTAAACCAATACGACACACTAAATTAGATTTGTCACATATAATGCAGTTCTTTTTTTTTGGGTGGGGGGCAGAATTGTTACTTACGGTCCTGAATGGGATCCCGGCTGTCTTTGTCACAGAGGGGTCGCTCTGCAATGTCCTTCCACAGCTGCATGATATCATCTCCTAACAGACTACCATGTTTCACGGACTCTATATTTCAGTATGTTTCGTATTAACACATCTGAAGTCATTTTTTTCTTTAATTCATGGCCTTCATGGTTACGATTCCCCGTCTATGGAAGAATTAGCAAGAAGCCGAGGGACAAGGGCAGTTGGCCCTTAGAGGGGATAAAATTACTCACATGAATGAAGTTCTTTTTTTGGTTGGATTTTCATCTCTCTCCTTACCACCTTTGTTATTCCATGTATTGTGCTACTAAGCAACCTCTCTGACTTTTTTTATTCATTCGTTATCCAGCGCTCAGGGTCAAGGGGGGGGGGGGTTGCTAGAGCCTATTCCAGCCGTCACTGGGCGAGAGGACCAGGTTCAGGTCACCCCTGACCGGTCGCCAGTTGATCATATGGAGACATACGACCATTCACACACTCATTTACACATCTGAGCAATTTAGGGTCTCCAATGAACCTCCTGCATGTTTTTGGACCGTGGGATTAAATGGGAGAACCTGGAGGAACCTTGCACAGACACAAGGAGAGCATGGAGACTCCACACAGAAAGAGTTAAGAGTTCATGAAGCTCACCTTTGGTATGTGGAGGCGTCGGCGATGTCCCAACACACATTCTGCCCAAAAGAGCCCACGTGATCGCCCCCCTTCGTCCACAGAGCAGCGAGGCCGTGCGCCGAAGCCGCGAGGATGAACTGTCCCTCGGCCGTCTCCAGAACCTCCACCCTCAACAGCGGGCTCTCGTGAGCCCTCCAACAGCGCAGCAGCGGAGGACGCTCACGGTCACAAACCGTCTGCGCAGGAGGACAAGAGCTCAGGTGGATCATCGCATATTTCAAACCATTTCACACACACGCAAGTGCCTTCTCACCTCTTCCTTTATGTCCAGTCCATATCGAGAGATGTCCCACACGTGAAGCCAGCCTGCCGTGTCTCCCGAGACCAAGGTGGTGTTTCCGGGCTGATCCGAGCTCAGGCACAACACCCGTTCCCCTGGCAACTGGGCCGCGGAGAAGTGGCCTGATATGCAATTTGCGAGAAACAAAATGGAATTCACACGAGGTGTATTTTCTAAAATCTAGCCTCTGGTTTGTTTTTTGCTGAGAGGTTCCATAGAGAGCATGAGTTTACTCGACTCAGCGCAGCAGAAATCTAGTTTGTGCCAGTCCCGAGAATATTGGTTTGGCCGATGACGAAGGTTTGTTTCAGGAAAATTGCTACCTATGATGTTTTTTTTTTTTGTTGTTTTCGTAAAAAGTCACATGTCTCCCTGTTATGTCACAGTCTCAAATTCCTTTCCTTCGGATTCTCTTTGCCAGAAAAAAAAAGGCACGGTTACATGCAGACCTATATACAGGAACCACAAATACACACTATACACACACACACACACACACACACACACACACACACACACACACACACACACACACACACACACACACACACACACACACACGGACACACGCACACCCAACCTAACGCACACACACACACACCTACACACCCCAACCCCCCACAGCTCCACAACGATACATCGAGACGAG
>CAAKHD010008452.1:102356-153099 GCA_901007705.1 Fistularia tabacaria
TTTTTTAGGCCCTCAAATGCCCCGGGGGGTGTGCCAACCCCCCCCCCCCCCGTGAACCCGAGTGCAGGATAAACTGTAGAAGTAAAAAACAGAACGAGTCAGGTCAGCGACACCCTGGACGGGTCACCGTGACACAATCAGGTCCGGCTGACCTCAGGCTCGCCATAAAATCCACTCTCTTGCCATTGCAGCAGTACTTGCATGCCATTTTTTTTATTTTATTGAAAAATTTGCGATCTGTGACTTCATGCATCCCACATTGGTATCCAGGGATCGAATGTCTACAGATGTACAGTGTAATCGGGAAAGTTTCCCTTTGGGCCAAGCACCCGGATCTGCCCCCACCCTGTGTCCCCCAAATGTGATAGCCCAACCTGTGTTTCACCTGTTTACATTTCCAAACGTAAGGCTCCTGCGTCCCAGCGACGCTGCTGGAGACCACCGCCTTGGCGTCACTCTCGGACGACGACAGGATGACGCCGGCGAGCGGCTCAAACAGCACTCTGTTGATGGATTTGTCGTGGACGGTGGGAATGTACCTGTAGGAGACCTTGGCCTGGTGTTCATGAATGTCCTGCCGATGGGTATAATCAGAGGTTACCTGGTATTACTGTCTGGAAACTGAGTGACGGATCGAGGTCGGTGATTATGGAGGCGGAGTCGTTCCTACTGGGAAAAAGATCCTCTGAGGAGTGTTGGTTTTCTTGACCGGACGGTTAAATAGACCCTTCAGTGGATTCAGAAACCACATCAGGTGGATTCCTCCTTTTTCATCTCCCATCAGGAGGAGAGGGGGCCGCTCCGGACGCTTGAAGGACACCGACCAAATCCAAATAATGATGTTACTTTCGATGCTGATCCATCCCACGGAAGCATTGAAAGAAGAACTGGAATACCTGAACATCACGGCTGTAGCACAGTGCAGTCACCACACTCCGAAAACCTTAGGATTGGAAAGAAAAGTAGAATTAACAGTAAAAAAAAACAATAGCATGCCAATATGTAAGCGGGTACTCGAGTTTTTATTTTTCTACCAAAAAGTTGGATTTCTTCGGATAAACCGGCTGTGGCGACGCTGACAAAGTGCAGGTCCCTGCGGTCGGTGGATACGACAACCACGCGAACATTTTCCATGTAGACGGCGTCGGTAGCCCAGCCGCGGAACCTCCTGGTGTGAGCCACCTCCTCAGAGGGGTCTCCAGCGAGCTGGGAGTCAGAGGGAGAAGATTCACCGCAAACGTGCACTTTGAATATTTAATACTTACACAGTATCTCTCACCTGTGCTGTTTTGAGGAGGTGTAGGCTTTTGTTCCAGACGGTGACCTGCCCGCCCTTACTCACGCTAATATAGCGAAGTGGAGGAGGATGGTAAACAGCAACCACACGCACTGTCGGCTCCCGCTGCACGGAAATGAGCAGCGTTGATTAATAAACTGATTACCGGGGGATTGAGGAAGCTATTTGTAGAAACTAGTAATCAAACGGAGTGTATAGAAAATCAGCGGAGCAGACTCGAGCTGCAAATTGCAGGACTTTTCATGCGCAAGTGTTTCATCTTGCTTTCTATTTCTATGCCAATTCTATATTTTCAAAACAACGTGACATTCCAATTTGCGCCACTCATTCTGTCCTTGTTGATTTCAGTTTTGCATTGTAGCATCAGGCTATGTCACCATGTCCTGTGATTTGGGTTGCAATACTGAACCTTGTTTTTGTTTGTAATTCTGATTTCTTGTGAATTTACTATCACGACTAAAGTACCTCGGATGCAGCGTTGGTGCATCTAATTTTTGAGTCCCGTGTAAATCGTCCAACAGGGACATTCCTCAGGCAAATGGTTCTTGTCCACCAGCCGTGATGGATCTTCACAAGCAGTGAACTTAATGAAAAGAAGTACTTGAGCTTCCTGAAAGGCCCGCTTTTTTATCCATGTATCTTAGCTAAAGCTAAATCCTTGACTAAAAAAGGTTCCAAGGGCTGAATTCATTTGTAAAAGAGTCGTTTTTTCAGGATATTCAGTCAAGAATTGACTTAGGCTTCGGCACGTAGGCTGGAACATCTTATCAGAATGGAAGTTTTTCTTTTCTGCCGGTTTTGGGTATTTATCACAATAATTCAGACAGAAGGACTCCTTCACAAATGCTACTTTTGTGTTCCCCAAGGATCTTTGTTCGGACCACTGTTATTCAGCACAATCATTTCTTTTACGCAATCATATCAGAAAAAAATTCAATTACATCCGTGGAAGCCTGCTGAGAATAAATTCACCATCTGAACCTGAAACTTGATAAAACGCTTTGTCTTCCTTGGAACAAACTACTAGTCTGGAGCTCAACCCTAAACGCTATTTTCCAATGACACAGTCTAGTCGGCATCGTTTTGGTCTCACTTTGAGATTTAATCGTATAATCCCCTTTTTTAACCTTTGCCGCAGTCTGCACTTGGGCACGTCCTATTTCAATAAAAAGTAGACAAGGTGTTAAGTACTCCCAGTCTGGATAGTTTCACTCCTTAATTGTCAAACTTCCTCGACAAATCATTGAAGACACTTAAAACTATTCTCTCTCTTAAGCTACTCTGCTCCAAGGATTCCTCTTTTAATAGAACTGTTTCTGTGCCACAGTCGCCAAGGGATTTCGCTATACTTCTTAAGACTGTCCCATAAAAATTCACCTTTTTCTCTGACTTTACCACGGGGAATCCCACCTTATTGTGGTAGCAGTGCAGGACCTGCGTCTGGGAGTCCAGGGGAGCAGGTCTGGGGACTGAAGATCGCTCATGCTCGGCGTATTCAAGAAGCAGATAGGAGCAAAGCTGCTGCCACGTCACCCGTCCGGTGCAGCAGACATCTATCTAGATATGGAGGAGTGGGTCAACATGACACTGGGATTTGTTTTCTTTTAATCTTCCTGACACCATCATAAACACAACTGTTAATTTGTTACCTCATCGAAGAATCTCCGGACCCATGCGTCCGCGATTTCAGGACCGATCACAGACCGTAGGGCGCCGTGAAACTCTTCAAAACTCATTCCATGTTCTCCCTTCTCCGTTCGGTTCCTCCCCTGCTGTCTGCTCTCCTGGCAACCACCTCCTCGACAGGTGAATGCATTTCTCAAGAGCTGCAGCTGCTCAGGACCCAGCTTCTCTGCAGGACCGACTCCACAAGCTGCATCGCTGCAAACAGCAGTTAGTTAGAAGGGAAATGCTGTTGTTGTTGCTTTTTTGCACAATAGGTGCTTGTCAATTCAGTACAATAGAGCTGCATGTTCCCAGTGGTCAGGTGAGGGTTTCCCTGTTACTTGTTTCATATCAGGGACGGGATGTCTGGAGATGACTGCCTCCTTACAGTTCTGTGATTCTTTAAGGCTGCTTGATTGATTTGGCAGTCATAAAGTCAGGCCACCATCAAGTAAAAACATGCCCGGCCAGTCCGGTATCTCTGCTTCTCCCTCTGTTTGTTTTGACTTCCAGCCATTGAATCATCTGATGGCGCAGAATGAATACAGCGCCGCCAAGTGGAATTACAAAAATAGCACACGGACGACTCGAATAAGTTAAAAAACACAATTGAAGTGATTTATATTCACAGCAAAACAGTGGAGGCAAACACGTCAGTTGCACCACGAATACTAACGTCGGCAGATTATCAGTGAAGTTTGACGGATGTGCCCAAAAGATCAGCTCTGGTGTGGCCCTGTTGCTCAGGAAGACTGGAAACAGCAGCGATAGATTATGTGCACGAGCAAAAATAACCTCTTTTTCTGGTTTTGTAAGAAATGAATGAGTGACCCGACACATTGTTCGATCTTCATCCCCAGAACCAATATCAGTGGAGTCCTGGAATTATTGTGCAGCGTGTTGTTCAACTGAAAAGGGGGTTTAAAGGGCTATCTGACTGAAAGAGCTTGTTGGTGGAGTATTTAAAAAGTAGGAAATATGCAAATCACTGGACAATAAGCAGTAAAACACAATCGTAAGATGTGACACGGTAGCTGTTTTTTTTCATAGGCTAAAAGATAAAAACAGGCTAAAAGATATAAATATCTTAAAATTGGTAGTCAATGTGTTTTTGTTGAAATAACATTTGAGGCATGAACAAATGTTGAATCAAAGAATTTATATTTGGTTGAGTAGAAAGTGAAATTCCCCACAGCAAGTGCTCGTTACTTTGGGGCGGGCGTGCACGGCGGAGCATAACATGAGCAAAATTAACTAAGTCAGACTTAATGACGCACTTTTAATCACATCACATGAGAGCAAGGAAAATAAAACTCACCGAAGCCTACTGTGGGGGACTTCTGTTTCATACAGAACCCATGGGTTTTTGTTGATTCTCAAGATATCCATAGTGACAACCCTAAATCCACTGTCAAAACTGTTTTATAAATCCAGAACTTTCTACATCAAGATTTAATGCGGTTTGTATGTGAGTCACATTGTTCACGTTCACATCGTGGTGATGAACAGTAAGACCATAACCACAAGTGCCTTTCATCGAGCCCTGAAGCCCGTCGGAGGTCCGCCGTGCTCTTAGCTTAAACATACAGGACTTTTGTTTCCTTCTCTGTCTTCTCAAGCAGACTCACTGTGCGCAAACAACGCTTCTGGTCTCCCGACAGGGAAGGAATGTCCAGGTCCGCGGATCAATAAGTCATCCATCACAAGAGTGTAACTAAAGCTGGAAGGGAAAGCCAACACATTATTGATGTGATGACCACGGTGAGCTATGCTTCCAAAATAACTGCAAGTCTGCTCAAGGATTTAGACCCTGCACAGGGGGGGTAATTATTTAAAGAGGCAAAGATAGGCACAATCTAGGAGGATAAGACTTGATCATCTGAACAAATAGCAGCTCAGCAGTCAAAAATTAATCAAAATTTATCAAAGAAAATCCTTCATAAATTAAAAAACAACCGCGTGACACTGAAGGAACATTTCTTATAGCCTTGCAGACCTCCCTTTAGTCATGCAGTTTAACCATTGCCAGGCAACCACACAGCTTTTTGGCTCACCACCTCACTGGGCATGAGCTATCCGGAATGGCCTCCGACTGTGTTTAAAGATAATGTTTCCTGGTAGTTTGGAGGCACATGAGGGTCAGCGCTAAATAAGCCCATTATGCAGCACTGCAAATGGCCAGAATATCACTACAATTTGTCAGGCTCATAATGAAGTGCCCGACAATCGACACGTTTTGGAATTTGGCAAGGACTGCATCAGCGGAAATAATAATTAATAGATCCATCCCACTTCAGCATCCAAAGAATTAGACACTGCTCAAATTGTGACCTTTATAAAAAGTAAGCTTGCTGTAAAAAATATCTTCGACCGCAGCCTCAAGGAATAGGTTTTAAAGGACCTATAAATATCCATGCAAATATTTTCACACACGGATATCAAAGATGACGTGTAAATAATAACAATCAAGCTAACGCACACGCACAAATGTGCACACACAGACAGTTAAAATTACACTAAATATGTGCTTTGAGGAGACAAATTAAAAGAGCGAAGGTGTCTTGGTTGGTTGGGCATGAAGTCTCTGATGTTGCGAATGTTCTGCAGCACGGACTCCACAAGTGGAACACATTTCCGCATTATGTCATTGTGGATGATCGGGGTGGTGAGAGGTGGCGACATCAACAACATCAACAACAACAACAACTACAATAACAGATTCCAAAGGTAACAACGTACTTGAGAATGCCTTTAGCGACCTCTAGTGGCTGCTATGTGGAAGCATTTAGAAAAGAGCTCCCCACTCTATTTAGTTAACTGTCTATACCGCTTATCCCGCACTCAGAGTCGCGTGGGTGCTGGAGCCCATTAATTTAATTTAATGTAATTTAATGTAATTTAATGTAATTTAATGTAATTTAATGTAATTTAATTTAATGGGATTTAATTTAATTTAATTTAATTTCAATAATTGTCGAGTGCGGGTTTCAGTGACGTAGGCCAGTGAGGCGCCAGGTGCGTTAATTGCTCGTCCACCGGAAACAGGCGAGGAAAACCGTAAGCACAAAGAAAAAATGGATGGTACGGTTCGAAAGTCCGTTGAAATTGTAGGCGTTATCTATGAATGTATTTTTATTTCATTTTTTTTTCATTCCTGCTATTTTCCCAACAAATTAAACCTGCTGTCAGCCGACTCGCCCACTGGATGGAGCCAAAGCTAACTCTTTGACTTCCAGAGCGTTCAGTTCGCCTGAAACCCAAGAGTGACGGCTGGCGCCGACCTTTATTACGCACTTCTTTTGTGTTCGCTGCCCCCGGTGGCACTTTAAACAAATAAACGAGGAAAGTTGAATGATTATTTTTTTGCTGCCGTTATTTTTTCTTTATTGATAGACAGCAGGAGCAGCCCTCCCTCCAAGATCCATTTGGGGATAATTACACACCCGTGATCCACCCTCCTCCCCCGCCCTCCTCGCCACCGCTGCTCCGTCCCTGTCGCCGATGTGATGGGGCTGTGACAGGGCAGAGGACCTACTTTCTCCCTCAAACTTCCCAGTCTCACTTTAAACTTTTTTTTTGTTTGTTTGTCTTTTTTTTGTTGGTTTTTAAATTTTCTTTATTGTCCTCCCTTGTGGATTACTGCCATGCTGCGTGTGGTCGTAGAATCGGCTCATGGTTTGCCTAAAAAGAAGGTCGGCAGTCCTGATCCGATCGCATCGGTGATCTTTAGAGGTAAGGTTATTTTTCATTTTTCTTGATTTTAAACTCAACACTATGGGATTCTGCGTGTGTATTTGGCCATTTCATTGGCGCTTATTGGAGTAGTTTTCCAGATGAAGCGCGGCTATTGACGTAATGGGATGGGATGTGGGGGTTCCCCTATAAATCAATTCAGCTGCCACATGACACCAGGTTAGGCCACAAATCTGTAGATTTTGAATTGACAAAGAGGGAAAAAAATGCAGTGGTAGGACAGAAACTCAGGTTGGAGATACCACAGAGGTCCACTCATTGCTGATAAACCCTTTTATATCAGTCTGAGTCCTGCAGGAGTGGTATTTCCTCCCGGAGAAGGTTTCAATGCCCTGGCCAGTATCGCTCTTAGCTGTTTTGTTTGCACCAACCTGACATTTGCAGGTGTGGCAGCTTCCCTTCCTCATCCACAGCTCCTTTTGAAAAGGCAGCAGCTCTGGTTCTTTTACACCGTGCTTTATTGTATCATTACTTGAAGGAATGCTCGATTAAAAAAGAAAGTACCAGATGTGTTTTTCTTGTTCTTCTTCTTCTTCTTATTATTATTATTAGCCTTAAACAACCAATGTGCCAATATTATTTAGGCAAGTATTCATATTAAACAATTTTACTTTTAGATGAGAAGAAGAAAACAAAAACGATTGACAGTGAGCTGAATCCTGTATGGAATGAGGTAAATATCCAGCACGAGTACATTTAACATTTACAGTCACACAAACACACCATGTAATTTCAATGAAGTGCATATTTCATGCATAATCATACATCTTGTGTCTATCTGACGGCTGTTGTGGAATTTTAATCAAATATATTAAGCACTGGGGTTGTAGTTGTAGACCTCGTGGTATATGATGTCACGGTCATCACATGGCTTGTCATCGTGAATCCGAATCAGAAATACTATATTGATCCTGGAGGAAATGGTGAATCATCTATGTCTACATAAAATGACAGCTGTAAATTTACAACTACAGTACATCTTGCAGTGTGCAGTGTTCACTAGACTTGACAAATAGTCATTACCCAGGTGACATTGCACTATCTGCTCTCTGATAGGTTATAGATTCTCTCAAACAGAATGTATTGGTACATGCATGATGGACCCCCCCTGTCCCTTGTTTACAGGTGCTTGAGTTTGATCTGAATGGAACTGCACTGGACTCCAGCTCCTACATTGATGTGATTGTGAAAGACTATGAAACAATTGGGAAAAACAAGTAAGCGGAGCAGAGTCCTGAACATGTTTCTCACTGATAGTTTTGGGTCTGTGCCCTGTGCAATAGGGGGTAAGGATGACGAAAGAGAAGGTATTTGCAAAGCTTTATTGACTCACGGTGCAAACCTCTTCATGTCCGAACATCTTCCTTGAAAAGAATTGTTTAGTCAGCCAGCAGATAAGTGAGCCTCCGAGGAGTTGAATATTTTCAGCCTCTTAAGTTTATAAACTGTCAGCCACAGGAAGAGCAGTCCCACCAGGACCTGGGACCACAGTCTGAATACTTTAACACACGGAAAGAGTCAAATAAGAGAGTTCTATGTCTTCATACTAGGCCAGTGTTTGAGCTGTGTTGCTGGCTGTCTCTGGCTCCCTCACATCCCACTAACCATGCTGTGACTTGCCGGTGGTGTGTGGGGTGACTGAGCGTGGTTGGGCAACAATGGAAGGATGAATTTGCTGTTTGTGTTCTCTCTCTCGCTTGTGTGGCACAGGGCAGACTTAACAAGGTCTCTTGTTAAATTGTCTTAAGAGCAGATGTGAGGAAGTCAGAATCACATATGGGAATGATTTTAGCCAACCACATGAAAACTTCCTGGATGACACTAATTGCGACAATGGAATGCACATATTTCTAGACTTTAAATCACCTAAAGTAAATATTCTTTTCTCTGTTCATATGCTTTGCTTTTTGAACATTCCCCCTTGCATGAGACACTCATAACTGGAGGGGTGGAGCTATTCCACAGTGTGTCTGCAGCTGAGTAAAGTTTTCCACTGGGCTGGCGGAGATCTCCGCAGTGGGACGAGAGGACTTTTCTTCCCCCTGAATAGTTTTCCAAATCTGATGTGGCCATGTCATGCTGCCTGGGCAACGAAAAAGCAATCAGTGTTGAGTCATGGCTGATTCACTTATGCTAAGGAATCAGAAAATTGTTGTAATTGGGACATTTTTCCGTACATTTCTCAAACAGATCGTCGCTTCATTGGATCTGCAGAACAAGTTCCTTAGGGATTCATGCAAGAAATCTGTTTGTTTAGTCTTTTGGGGGATTATTTGGACAATTGCAGCAGTTTTATATTTTGTTAGGTATTTAGATAGGTCAAAACAAACAGCTGCGACTTCCACTTCGCCAGCTAAATCATGTGCTTTAGAAGCTAACCATGTACATTTTGGTGCATATTTTCATCCTCAATTTTTTTCTTCAAGAAAAATTAAAGCCATGTCAAATTGTGGTTTACTGCAAAGGACCAGATGCAAAGTGGGCCACATTTCAGGAAAAAGTGTGTCACTGTTGGGAAAATGCCTTTGGTTTCAAGAACCTTTTCTATTTTATATCCAACTGCAGAATAATGATCAGTCTAAGCCCTTTTTGCATTGAACTCAGTATTGCACTGGTCAAAAACACAAATCGTTGTGCATCCAATATAAACTCAGTTACAACATTTAGGAAGTATCTGAATCTTTGGTGGATCCCCATATTATCTCCACCCAAATGACTTGTGCTTAGTTCTGCCAAAAGTACAAACTATTCTGTCTCTGTGTCCTCACCACAATAAATTCTGTCATGATGTGAGATTAGCGTAACCACAGTAAAAATTTCAACGAACGAAATCGAAAACAAAAAGAAAACCTCTGCTCCCCAAGTACAATATTGTATAAATCTTTTGACATGATGTTTCATATGTCAGATGACATCAGTCAGTATGTAAGTTAAAATAGTACAAGTTTTTAAATGTGTTGAAAAATCCTTCAGCCTAATTTGCTATTATGTGGTCCGGATATATAAAATATATATCTTTGGATCGAAACCTTGTAAGTGTGGGTTGTTATGCATTAAGACATTTGGAAAGAAAGAGCTTTTCCAGCACAGTTTTTTTTTTTTTTTCTCTGCTCGATTAAAGATGGCCTTTTAATTTTCATCAATGTCTGATTTATTTAAACTAATTATTTCCTCACAGACCTGCATAACAGGTGCAAACCATGGCCTTTGGAGTTTTGGCTAAACTTGAAGCTGGTGACAAGTCATTTTATTGAACGCAGATGTCAAATTTTGGTTATTACAACAAGTCAAATTGTCCTGCAATGATATTATTATTTGATCACTGGGCAGATAATAAGTTGTCAAATCCAAATACTCATAAAACAGTGCGATGACTAAGTTGGTTGGAAGGACAGAACCACACAATGACTCACATTCAGTTCCGTTTTCCAGGCTAGAAATCACAGGTGAATTACTAGTTGGTAACCCAAGTGCTGTGTTGCCTGTGCGTCTACTCATATGTGTTGCGTTTGTTTGTCGGAGAAGGCAGGGTTTGTTAGCTCTAGGTGGCAACCTTCATGAAACCTCCCTTTCAAGTATGACATCGCTGAGCATACATGCAGCATTTTACTTCTGTGTGATCTATATTGTTGGATTTTGCGAAATTCAAACCGGAAAATTAGCCTACACTATTACAAGTAATTTCCAGTATGTGTTCCATGTATGATGGACTGAGATAGATCAGGTGCTGAATGTCATGTCTCCTTGTTGTGTCTCTCTAACAGATTTATTGGATCAACCAGAATTCCCTTGAGAGACCTTGCCACTGGTCAAGTTAAATCATTACCATCCAAAAATGTGCCTTTGGTTAATGAGACTGGAAGTAACATTGGAGTAAGTTTCTTCTCTCTCAAAGGGGCATCACGTGTAACATGACAAACATTTGCAGTTGGGTTTGATATGTCAAAGTTTTATTGGAAAAAAGGGAACCAAAACCTTCATTCCATTGTCATTTCCTTCCAGGCTACTATCAACCTTGTGGTTGGGTATGATCCTCCACCCGGCGCTGTGCCGAACCCCAATGAGCCTGACGCAGGCGATTCCACCATGGATGCTGGTATGTCTGTACAGTTCAATAAGGTTTGAATTGGTTGGAGTATCAATAGATGATGCCGTTTTGCCTTCAGCCGGTAAGCACATGGAAAAGCTTGAAACCCATGCAATTGTTTATTTTTGTATTTCATCTTTGTTGGAGGAGGTGAGGAAGGCAATGAGACAACACCTGCTGGAGGCACACAGGGCTCTGCAGATGCAGCCTCATCTATCAGGAAGCCTCGTCAGTCGGTCGCCAAAGTGCAGAATCGCCACCGACTGGTCAATAAGCCACAGGACTTTCAGGTTGGTGTTTCAGTGCTGCTTCCTCACCAAGTTGCCTCAGACCAGTTAAAAACAGATATTTGAGCAGAGGTGATCCTTTTGTTTATTTGCATGCACAGCAGATGTTTCATTTCATTGCGCGTGCAAAGTAGTATTTGATATTAAGAGCATCTCCATGTTTGTTTGAATCAGATACTGTTCATACATTCATGTACATCTCTGTTAACTTTTAAGATTCGGGTCAGGATTATTGAGGCCCGCCAGTTATCAGGAAACAACATCAAGCCAGTCGTGAAGGTCCATGTGTGTGGACAGACACACAGGACAAGGATCAAAAGAGGAAACAACCCCTTCTTTGACGAGGTAATATGGGCAAGTCATTTAAATCGAATTGGTTCATTTTTGCTTGATCAAATGGCCTCGTAATTTGGAACTGTTGACTTTTAACTAACCTGTATCTCAGACTGAGCTTCATATTTCGTTGTTGCTGTTTTGCAGATGTTCTTCTATAATGTCCACATGCTACCTTCAGATCTTTTTGAGCAGAATATCAGCTTTCGGGTATGTGTTGTACTTTTTTTGCAGTTATGCGCGGCCAGTATGTATAAACATGAACTCAACTCGTTCCCTTCTTTGCAGGTATACAATTCCTATTCTTTGAGGGCTGACAGTCTCATGGGAGAATTCCAGGTACATGGTGTCATATCTTCTCCACATAGCTGATTGTGTGTTTATCGCCAGTGTTGTTAATCGCTCCATTTTCTCTCACACAGCTTGATGTTGGCTATGTATATGATGAACCAGGTAAGCCGATTTCTGATATCAATAAAACTTCTACTCATCCTACATATTGTATTAGAGCCATTTTTCATGAATCATTTGCTTTTTGCAAACCAGACACTGACATTGATGTGCATCTTCTGTGACTGTATTGCCTCTGTATCATGAGTGGGTTGTTAAGAGTGCCTTAAAATTGTAATATAAAATGAATCTTTGTAAGAGACCGACTGCATGATATGTGCATGTCGAGCCACATGATGCTTTATTATTACTGTATATTATGATGTCTGTCCATTTCATCAGGTATCCTACCTTGCACTGTCATTTTTTAACTTCAGCTCTTCCAACAACTGTTTGTTAAAAGTTAAGAGTGTCTATGGGAGGCTTGACTTGGTAAAGCTTTCACCCCACAGGTACTCTGAAAGATGTCACAGTGACATTATTATCGAGAGATTTCACACTCTAGCTGTTATGAGGTGTTTTTTTTTTAATTTATTTATCTGTTCATCTCCTCCTATGGCAATAACTACAGTACGTGTGTGTCTTGTTGCAGTCCACTGTGTCATGAGGAAGTGGCTTCTCTTGAACGACCCAGATGACTCCAGCTCCGGGGCCAAAGGATACCTCAAAGTCAGCCTTTTTGTTGTCGGGAGAGGGGATGAGCCGCCGGTAAGCCGAATGGAGACTTATGATGGCTCTGCCTGCTTTTTTCATCCTCGTGTAAATAGTTAGCTCTTCCCTTTGGTTGGGTGGACTTTTTTTTTAATTATTTTTTTTTTAATTTGTTCAACATCTGTCATAGGTGGAGAAGAGGGAGACGAGTGATGATCAGGATGACATCGAGAGTAACTTGCTGCTACCAGCTGGTGTTACTTTGCGACAAGCAACGCTATCATTAAAGGTGTTCCGTGCTGAAGACATTCCCCAGAGTAAGACAAGCTGTACAATGCTGATATAGATTCATTACAATGATTTCCTCTTTTATTCTCTGAAAGCAAACGATAAAAGGTGTGTCAAGCGTCAATCATATGAATATATTTTTCTCTCATTTTAGTGGATGATGCATTTGTCCAGTCAATGACAGACATTTTTGGAGGAGTTGGAAATAAGAAGAACTTGGTTGATCCCTTCTTAGAAGCCCGCTTTGCTGGAAGAAAGGTTGCTTTTTTTTTTTTTTAAGACATCATATTTCACAGCAATATGATTTTACATCTGCCTGACTGAAAAAGAGAAGCTGAAACATCTTATTTTCTGTTCAGCTGTGCACTAAGATAATTGAGAAAAATGCAAACCCAGAGTGGAACCAACTGTTGAATCTCCAAGTTAAGGTAGTCATTTTACTGTCCTTATACTTAAAATTTCGTGTCCCACTGCTACACTTTTCAGTCCTTCTTTATGTCCTCTTTTGTATTTTCCACTGTAGTTCCCATCTATGTGTGAGCGCATCAAACTGACAGTCCTTGATTGGTAAGTGAAAATGAGATTCAACTTAATATGAAGGACATTTAAAACTGTGCCGCTTTGCGGTTTCTATCACTTATGAAATCTCAGTGTATCCACCACTCATCACCAGCCCAATGAGAATTCCGTGGCAGGTTATGACTCAGAGTGTACTGGCCCTTCCTTTTCCCATTATTACGTACACTGAACCTGCTGGCACTCTCAAACATTTTTCATCACTTTGTAGTCCTGGGTCAACAGCCAGATATCTCTAGTCCAGGAAGCCTAAAGGGAAATGGGTGCAAGAGGGAGATTAGAAAAACCGTTCTGACGTCCCACAGCCAACAGTGCCATTGCTGATCACTGTATTTCTCGAAGAGTAATTTTAAACATGGCACTGAAAAGACTGAACATAATTTGCATTTTATCTAGCAGTTCATTTCTTTCTTTTCCTTTCAACCGCTCCCTTCAGGGGACGCCACAGCGAATCAACTTCCTCCATCCAAGCCTATTCTCTGTATACTCTTCTCTCGCACCAGCTAACTACATGTCTTCTTTCAATCTATCCATAAATCTTCTTTTTGGTCTTCCTCTAGGCCTCCTGTCTGGGAGTTCCAACCTCTGCATCCTTTTATCAGTATAGTCACTATCCCTCCTCTGCACTTGACCAAACCATCTCAGTCTGGCCTCTCTGAACTTATTTCCAAAGCAATATGCCGTCCCTGTGAGGGACTCATTTACATGACTGTGTTTCTACACCACTTTTCCAAGCTCTACATTGTTCTGGATCCTAAAATCCTTACTTTAGATCCTCCACCCGCTTTATCTCCTCTCCCTGTTGCCCCATGGTTCCACTTGGGTTCCTCTCATTCACACAAATGCATTCTGTCTGTCCTTTCCAGTACTTCCACCTGCTCCCTGCTCTCACGACAGATCATTTAACAGTTGATTATAGGGATGCAAAATCCGTCTCCATATCTTTGCAGTGCAGAGTGAGTTAGAGTTCTGTTTGAATGCAGGGATCGACTGACTGGCAATGACGCTATTGGCACCACTTTCCTGAACCTGGCGAAGATAGCTTCCTCTGGTGGAGAAATAGAAGGTATTGTTCTTATTTCTAAAACAGCACAGCTGTTCATTTGTCATTGTTTTGCTTTGCAATACAATCTGTCGATCTACAAAGTGTCTATTGTTTTTTAGATCATTCCTTTTCTATTTACTGTATAAAGATATTTAAGTTGTTGTTCGGATTTGCCTCAAGCTATACTCACTTCAACACTGTGCTGAAACTGTCCCTTTTTTCCTGGAATAGAAGAACATTCAGGAAACGAGGAAATACCATCGTATGAAG
Source organism: Fistularia tabacaria (assembly GCA_901007705.1). NCBI lineage: Eukaryota > Metazoa > Chordata > Actinopteri > Syngnathiformes > Fistulariidae > Fistularia > Fistularia tabacaria. The sequence continues at coordinate 116,999 of CAAKHD010008452.1, forward strand.
GTTGAACTGTCCTCCGCTCTTGCTTTATTCTGTAGAATGCGATGAATTGCATGTTTTGCACGCTTCGAGGCTGAATAAGTCGAAGGCTATATGCTGTGCTGTGTTGTGACAGTAGTATTTAAGTGTCAAATGTCTTAACACTTTTTTTTTTTTTTTTTTTTTTTGCTGCTCACCCAAATTCCATCACTTCCACCTTAATCCATCCCCTACCACAACCTGAAGTAGAGCGTCACTGACACACTAACACTGGAGCTAATATCAGCTGTGCATGAGTCAAATTATGAATATGTTCATCTGTTTCCATCTCCCTGCAGCCAAAACAGGACAGTCTGAGGTGGGGTTCCTGCCAGTCTTCGGGCCCTGCTATATCAACCTCTACGGCAGCCCCCGAGAGTTCACCGGCCTGCCTGACCCCTATGACGATCTCAATTACGGAGAGGTTGTCTCGCACGCCCACGTGTTACATCTACCGAATGGCTTTAAACATTTCACCAATAACAAAGTGTTGATTTTCCTAGGGAGAAGGGGTGGCATACAGGGGAAGGGTCCTTGTCGAGATGTCCACAAAATTAGATGAGAAAGCTGACAAAGCAGTGGACAGCATCCATAGTGATGACATCCTTGTGGCACAGGTACTTTTAACAGTTCATCAAGTGTGTGACAAATACGCTTGAATTATTTATTTATTGGTTTGAGACCACAAAAGAATCAACTGGTGGTAGTTTTCTTCACAAGTCTGGACCATCCTTCCCGTCATCTCATTGTTCTCTTTCTGTATCAATTTCTTTTTCAGAAGTACCAGAGGAGAAGGAAGTACTGTCTGTGTGCTGTGTTCCACAGCGCCTCGATGCTACAGCAGCCCGGGGAGCCTGTCCAGTTTGAGGTCAGCATCGGCAACTACGGCAACAAATTGGACAACACCTGCAAACCACTGGCCTCCACGACCCAGTTTAGTTGTGCTGTATTTGATGGTGAGTGAGGAAGCTACAATCTTGGGCTGAGCGTATTTTTCTCGTGCATACATATTGTATTAAAATATGCATTTTCTCGATGTTTCATTCTCAAGGTAACCACTATTACTACTTGCCCTGGGCAGCCACGAAGCCAGTGGTTGTGGTTACCTCATACTGGGAGGACATCAGCCACCGTTTGGACACTGTGAACATTATTCTCTACATTTTGAATCACTTGGTAAAACTGCGCTTCTTTATTTTGTTTCTATATGATTGCAGCCTTTAAAACTGACCATGTTTTAACGCTTTTAATTATGTCTATGTATGTGCAAGAATAAAGTCAGTTGCAAAATGGCGTTGTTCTCACCCCTTTCACCCTCCTTGCTGTAGGAATCTAACCTGAAGGCATTAAAGATTGCAATCTCTGCCAAAGTCCCCATGAACCAACTGGAAGATGTGCAGCTGAAGCTGTGCAGTCAATTGATCGAAGACATAGAAAAGTACGTAAGCAAATAAAATTGTTTAGTTCTTCCAAATGCCAAAAGAATCAAGTGACAAAGGAATCAAGAGTCTCTGTTTGCTTTCTATTATAAATTGTTTTTATTTAAGGGACTTGTTCACTACGCAAAAATGACAAATCAGTCGTTAGGGGAAGTTTTCCATGTCCAGAAAATCCAGTTGTCTTAACATTCAAATTAGCAAAGCAACAATACTCCTTGGCTGATTTAATTCACAAATCCCAAACCCTAACATGTGAATTTGACTGGGAAAGACCTATCACTGACACTTCTTTTTAAGGTCTTCAGGATCTCAGCTCAAGCCTCCTGTAGCCAAATATCAAATTTTGTCGTTTGAAGGGACCGATAATCACTGAGTTATATTTATTTAAGAAACATACCTCCCACTTTACCTTGTGTGTTTGTAGTTTCCCAACACCTGAGTTGGAGGGCTGCTCCAATCTGACCTCTCTGGACATCCAGATAAAGAAGCTGAGAGACACTAGCCTGGCAACCATCAAGGAACGAGCCCAGCAATTGAGAATGGATGAAAGAGAGATCGCTGGCATTGTGGCTGAAATTGAGGCCTGGACGGACAAACTCAGACTGCTGGCAGAAGAGGTTTAGAATAATTCTCATGTTCATATGTTTAAAGCAGATATCTAAATTTTAACTCACTCACCACAACAAAACATAATAACCATTGCATCGTACATTGTCAATTCAAAATGTTATTTTATGGGAAAAAAAGCTGCTTTTCTAACTTCTAACTGACATTCCTTCTTTTCAGCCCCAGAGTAGCATTCCAGACGTTATTATATGGATGCTAAAGGGTGAGAAGCGGGTAGCCTACAGTCGCATACCTGCTCACAAAGTCCTCTTCTCTACGCACAGTGAACAGGCTTGTGGGCAAAACTGTGGCAAGACACAGACGATCTTCTTACAGGTACAGATCCATTGTTCCAGAAAAAAATCCCGAACAAATAAAAAAAAAAAACTTTGACTTGTTTTCAAGTCAAGCGGTTGGTTATCGTGCTGAGAGTAGAGTACTGCACTTAACTCCTTTCGTACCCAATCTTACATGAGATATTTCGGTCACTCCAGTACCCCATGGACAAGAGCAAGGGCTTGATGGTGCCAGTTCAGATTAGGGTCAACATGTGGCTGGGTCTGTCTGCTCATGAGAAGAAGTTCAACTCCTTCTCTGAGGGAACCTTCAGTGTATTTGCTGAGCTCGTAAGTTATTCCAAATTCTAAGATTCACAGCATATAACCCAATTATATTTGTCATGTTAAGCTGAACATAAACATCAACTGGCTTTAGAAAAACTGGTGGATTTTGTAAAAGGCACAATAATACACATTGAAATTAAAGTACTGATAAACTTAATGTTCTTGGCATTGCAGTATGAGAACCAAGCCAGTGTTTTCGGAAGTTGGGGAACCACAGGACTGGTGGGACGCCACAAATTTTCCGATGTGACTGGAAAACTGAAGCTGAAACGAGAATATTTCTTGCCCCCTAGAGGATGGGAGTGGGAGGGAGACTGGTACATTGATCCAGAGAAAGCGTAAGTTTAATGGGCATAAGACCTACACATGTTCTCCTAAACACACGTTTTTGTAAAAAGAATCCGAACAAAAGAGAGTACTACACCATTTAAATTAAAGGATTGTCAACACAAAATAGTTATATTTCACAAAAAATAACAAGAACCAGCCGGTGAGCTGGGACCTTGTGATTCTGCATATTTTAAATGAACAGCCACCCTCTAAAAATGAATCCAATCATTGAGAGTAATTTCCAAACAAATGCTGCATCTACCAATGCACAGACATGTCAAAAAGGAAAAGCTATATATTCTTATATTGTTTGCTTTACATTTTGTGGCATAGATATGGATGGCAATTTGTACCAAATCCCCTCTTACTTAGTTAAAATAAATGCGCAAGAGCAGACATGAATGAAGAAACATTTATTCCGTGCACGTTGCACAACTGCGTTGCTTTATGGTTATCCTTGGTTCAGCCCTCCAACACCGTTCAGGTTTCTCATATGGCCTCTTGTAAAAAATTAATTGCCCACCCCTGCACTAGAGTATCCAGTGTGCAGCTGACAGATACAGATAACTGACACAGATTATGACGAGTACACACCTCAAGGATGCAATTTGACAGCTTGTTTTTTTTAAAATTGACTTCAATGCCAGGAGAAGGGTTACTCCCAACATGTAAATACGATTTTCGTCAGAGCGAGCAAACCTTACTTTCAAAAAAAGTTGCTAGAGTCTCTATTCTAGTTAACATTGAAAGGTACCGTCTTTAATTTATTCATATTTCACGCAAAACTACAACGTATGTTTGACCTTGTTTTTAGTCTGTTGACTGAAGCTGACGCGGGACACACTGAATTCATGGATGAGGTTTACCAAAATGACACACGATTCCCTGGCGGGGAGTGGAAGGCTGCCTCTGAGCCCTTCACTGACGTGGTGAGAAAAACGTGCATGCAAATGATTTGCTGGGAGATTAGATATAACACTCAGACACAGTCAAACCTCTTCCTTGTGCTTCAGATGCTTAGAATAGCATACATCCGCACAGCACGTAGCCTTTCACGGTTTGCAGTTGTCTCCAGGATGAATAAAGTATACATGGAGTTAACTGAGGAATTCTGTTGAGTAGAATGGGGAGAAGAGCTGCAGCCCTGAGGAATTTGACTGTCCTCCTGACTGGATGTGGGAAGATAACTGGTCTGTTGATGACAACAGAGCTGTGGACGAACAAGGTGGCGACCCAGACACTTTGAGTCATTGATTTTGATATTGTAGTTATTGATTTCCCAATAACTTACAAAGCTACAGGAAACCTACTGAATGTTCTGCTGTAGTAACTATTAGAATCTAACTGAACCAAATTTTGTGCTCTCCAGGTTGGGAGTATGGTGTGACCATTCCTCCAAATGACATGCCACAGTCGTGGGTCTCTGCAGAGAAAGTTTACCACGTCCACCGACGAAAAAGGCTGGTCCGACCTCGCAAGAGAATCTCACCACATGCAAGCGCAGCTGAGGTCAGCGCAAGATATTCTAGCTGTAATATGATAATCTGTCGCCTAATAGTCACTTTGACCTTTAAACTTTTAGCTTAATCTCCCTGTTTTTATTTGTTTATAGAGGCGGGACCAGGAGGACCCAGAGGGATGGGAATTCTCTTCACTGATTGGCTGGAAGTTCCACCGTAAGGAGCGTTCATCTGATACCTTCCGCCGAAGGCGATGGAGGCGAAAGATGGCCCCGGAGAACCGCCTGGGATCATGTGCCATCTTCAAGCTTGAGGGAGCGTTGGTTAGTTTTAATCTGAGTCAAAGTTCGCCATAAGATCCATTACATAACAGGGAAATTATAGAAAGGGAGATGCCTGGTTCAATGAGTTACTAAATATTTACCCTTAAATGAAACCTATCCATCATGCCACAGGGTGTTTTCATCTGGCGCTGTTTAACATGGTCACATCGGTTTATTTTTCAGGGTGTTGATACTGAGGACAAAGAGAAAGGCTCTAGTCCTTCTAAGCTGTTTGGTGCCAACACACCCACTGTTTCGTGTGCCTTTGACCGTGAGTGATTTGGAAAAAATACTTGATCCACTGTATATCACACACTGAAATGTAGAAGACCATTAACGGTATGCATTATGTTCGTCTTGTATTCATCCTTAGGGTCATATGTGTATCATCTGCGTGTTTACCTCTATCAGGCGAGAAACCTTGCATCCATGGACAAAGACAGTTTTTCTGGTAGGATACTACTTGTTGGTGACGCACCTCTTCAGATGTTTTAAGACTGACAGTGATTCTCAGATTACCATGTAGAGGTATTAGAGATATTGTTTTTGTCTACATGGGAAAACAACTGCGCCCATCTTTTCTTCTCACAGATCCCTATGCACACGTCTCCTTCCTGCATCATAGCAAGACAACCGAGAAGCTGGAAGCAACACTGAACCCAACGTGGGACCAAACTCTGATTTTCAGTGATATAGAAATTTATGGAGACCCGCATTCTGTTGCTCAGTGTCCCCCTAATGTCGTGTTCGAGTTCTATGACCAAGACCAGGTGGTAAGCAATAAAGGCGCCGATAAAGCAAATGTAATCCGATTGCTTGAGTTCTCAGGACGAATTACTGTCCAGAATCATTTTGTACAATTCACTTTCACAAAATCCAAATCCTTTTCTTTCCCTATTCACTTTACAGGCCTCAGTACATTTAAAAATGTAATTTTTCTCAGATGTGTTTTATTTAATGCATAAATATTAACATTATCAAGTTAAATGAGCTCAGAGACTTCAACTGGGATAAATAGTTTTACCTCACTTCAACTGTTAAATCACAACAAATATAATAATTGAATAGAGAAGATACGTCTGACAACAGCACCTTAGAAATGAATACATTATCAACTTAACTATTTAAGAACATCTCACAAAGTCTTCAATTCAACGCGTCGATTTGAAAAATGTTTTCCAGGGCAAGGATGAACTGCTGGGCCGCAGTGTTATCACCCCGATGATGAAGATAAACTCAGGAATGGACCAGAACCCCAAACTGCTTTGGCAGCCCATCATCCAGAAAGGACGGAAGGCAGGGGAAGCTCTGGTGGCGTGCGAACTTATCATTAAAGACAAGGTCTGCCCAGAGAGTATTCACAATACACCTCAAAGTACTTCGAAGGAGTTTTGTTTTAAACCACAGGAAATAGTTTAGAAATAGATTTGGTACTGGAGATGTTGCAGTTCCATTAAAAGTCAGCTCAAACCGTTAAAGATTATATTGCATGAAAGGGAATTAGCAGGAAAATTCACAATTTTCCAGCCTTGTATTTTCATGTTTGTTTAATGTCTACAGTCCAGTTTTGAGCTCCAGTTAAACTCAGGTGTAAAATCAATGCCAAATGTAATCTAAATCCATCTGTCTTTTCAGTCAGATGACTCGAACCTCCCCCTGCTTCCCCCCAAGCGAGCAGAGAACCTCTACATGGTTCCTCAAGGCATCCGGCCTGTTGTACAGCTGACTGCGGTCGAGGTGACAACCGTCTGAGCTGCACAGCTCTGCCCGATTTATCGAAGGGCCTCTCCTGAGTACATTGTCTTGTCCAGATTCTTGCTTGGGGTCTGAGAAACATGAAGCCGTATCAGCTGTCCACAGTGTCCTCGCCGAGCCTGATGGTGGAGTGTGGGGGGCAGGTGGTAGAGTCAGGGGTCATCAAGAACATGAAGAAGAGCCCCAACTTCCCAAACTCTGTCCTCTTCATTCAAGTGGTAACGTACATCCACACTGTTTGTGTGTATGCCTGTGTTTCCTAGAATTTGGACTTTTATTTTGTAACAAATGATGAACACTGGTTTATTTCCGGTGCGTTCTCTAAATCCTGCCCCCAGCTTCTACCGAAGGACGAGATGTACACACCTCCCATCGTGCTGAAGGTGATTGACCACCGTCCATTCGGCAGGAAGCCAGTGGTGGGTCAGTGCACCATCACGTCTTTGGAGGAGTTCAGATGTGACCCGAATATAATCCGTTCAGATCGGGCCATGGCTTCGAAGAGTAAGTAGCAATGAAAACAGCTGAGAACGTCTTTCCAGAACATCTTGACACGATATCCTCCAACAGTGGCGCTAATGCAGGTGGCTCCCTCCAGTCACGTCTCGATAAACATGGAAGAAACCAGGCCGCTGCTGGAAGCTCAGGTAAAGTCTCCTGCTGTGGAGTGATACATTTTTCAAAAAGATCACATGGTGTAGACTCACTTGTCTCTCCAGAACACACCATTCAGCCTGTCTCTAAGAAGTCCACAATTTGACTTTGGAGTCAAATTTGACAAACTTCATTACTCTGGCTTGCAGTTTATGCACAGTATGTCAGCTGCTGTGAACAAAATGGCTTCCTCTACATCCCACTTTGTATGTATCGTCAAATTTTGTAGCTTTCTAATTCTCAAGGCTGGGCACCAATGACACTGGAACACTGAGATTCTATAATCCACACCTCTATGGCAAGCTCCACCAATGGGCTCGTAATATTGTCACACTCATTTACTCTTCATGGGAATTGACACAATAACCGCAGTTACTTAATTAATAAATTCCATTAATTCAATAATCTCTCATTTAAAAAGCGCCTTTTAATTGTTACCGCTTTCACAACAGGGGCGTAACATGCAAAAGGGACCAGGAGAAAACTAGGCATCATACACGCATAGAAGACAACTTAACTGTTAGAAATATTCCCAAACTAGGTTTCTGCCACCACAAATAATGACCGCGAACAATGTAATACAACAAGCCAATTTCCCTTTGCTTTGCTCTTACTTTTCAATCTCACATTCGGTAACCTTGCTTATCACATTCTTATACAAATGTAACTCCGGGGAGCCATAAGTACCACGAAACCTCGGACCCCAGTGTTTCCTCCGGTCGGACTGCTTGGAGGGGCGTCCTCTGACGAGGATTTGTCACCATGCACCAGCAGCGGAGGTCAACCGCGATTCTGTCTCCAAATCCGGGAGCACATTTGGCCTTGAGAGACATCGAACCAGTCACGGCGAGAAAGTAACATGTGACTAATCTGTTAATGGACTTCATAACTGCATCGCTTTATCTGCTTGAGGCCACGGCCAGCAGAGGAAACAGTGGGTGCTGAGTGACAAGCAACAAGTGGTGTTCATGCTCCCCCTGGTGGCCCCCTATTGTTACGCCCTTGTCTCTCTTTTTCTAATGAGTGCAGAAATTGCAGCAGGGTTGTCTTTAATCACCTTCTCTCCTCTAAAATGAACTGTATCACCATCTTTTTAATATTTGTCGTCTTTAGTATACGTTGTTCTCGCCCAATGTCAGCTGGTATTGCTGCAAGAGACACCGTACAGACTATGAAAGAATTGTTTTATTGCTAGTTGTCCTTTTTTTTCCCCCTCTGTTTTCATTCCATCACATCTTTAATCTCCACAGATTGTAGAGAAGGTGAGAATTAACAACGGATAATAACATCTTTCTGATTTTTCTGCATCGAGAATGATGTGATATATAATTTTTAACATCTCTGCACATGAATGAATAGGAAAAAGAGACTGTTGATTGGTGGAGCAAATTCTACGCATCGGTTGGGGACCAGGAGAAATGCGGCCCTTACCTCAATAAGGGATATGACACCCTTAAAGTAAGATTGGGTTTAACTCTTTTTAAATGTGTTCCTTTGTGTCTGTGGACGACTTGATGATGATTCTTTGTTCAGACATTCAGACATGACATGACTACAATTGGCTACAAAGCATAAAACAATGTCTGAAAGGGTTTTGAAGTGAAACACTAACAAAAGCCAAACCTATTACACTTCCTTATAACTTAGAGCACCAAGCATACGGCAATTTCAGCAATCAGCAAAATGAGAGAATAATTCGTGTTGCTCTGCTTACAAAGTATATTCACAAAGGTGGCACACACATTTCTTCAGTAGGTTCCGCTCAAATTAATACATTTTATCACATGGACAAAACAAAACAAAGAAACAGAAGAAGAAGCTGTATACCGGAGAGTTTATATGTTAATTCTAGTGCTGTGTAGCTGCTTGTTACCTTTATTTTTATTCTTTTTTTTTTATTTATTTTTTTTTAATGATTTTACTGATGTAGAGTTTTTCAACGTGTCATCCAGACTGTTCCAAACATCTACTCCTCTAACTGAGATGCATCTGCCTTTGGTGTTTATTCTAAATGTACTTTTTGATAAACATGAGTTCCTCTTAGATTACAGTGAGTCTCTCTGGGTTTAAACCTTTCTTGTATACAAAGGGGGAGCTTGTGGTTATGAACTTTATACATAACAACAGCTGTGTTAAGCTCCATTAAATCATTTAATTTTAATATATTTAATTTAATGAATGATTGGTTTGTTGGGGCAGAGCAATCTGCATAATTTATTATTCTGACTGCTTTTGTTTGCAGTATAAAAATGGGTTGGATTGTAGTTTTATAATTATTCCCCCATAATTTTCACACAATAATTCAAGTATGGGAGGATGAGGGAATTATATAATAAATGGATTGATTTTCGTTTCACAACTACTTAAATTTTACGCAATATGCCAATCATTTTTGCTACTTTTGTTTTCACATAATTTTTATGAACTTCCCAATTTAAACTTTCATCAATGTGCCGTCCCAAAAATGTAGTATGACACACCCTCTCGATTTCCATTTGGTCCAATTTTGGGATTTTGTGAGATTATCAATTTTCCTCATGCCAAATCTCATATTTTGTTTTATTCACATTCATTGATAATTTATTACAGTCAAACCATCTCTTAGTCTTTCCAGTTCTTTTCTGACTTGACCGCGTGATCTCAGGTTTACGACTGTGAACTGGAGAATGTCCCAGAATTCAAAGGGCTCAGTGACTTCTGCAGCACCTTTAAACTACAGCGAGGAAAGAACGAGAGCGGGGATGACGATCCCACCGTTGTTGGAGAGTTCAAGGTATTTTACCGTTACGCACTACTATATGTGTTTGGATCCAAAGAATAAGCAAATGACAGAAATGAGGCTCCCCTCATCAGATGTAAACTAGGTTTTTCATAAAAGAAAAGACCCAAATCTTTTGTGTCTTTTTGTTGAGGCAGGGCTCATTCAAGGTGTACCCTCTGCCTGACGACCCGGGCATCGCCCCTCCGCCCCGTCAATTTGGAGAGCTACCTGAGAGCAGGCCTCAGGAGTGCCTGGTCAGGATTTATGTGGTTCGGGCCATAGATCTGCAGCCTAAAGACAATAATGGCCGAGTGAGGTTGAGTCTCTCACCGAAAATAACGACATGTTACAAAACACGGTATTAACTCGTCACCTTGTGTCCTTGTGTTCGAACTCCTCTGCCCTACTCAGTGTGACCCGTACATAAAGCTGTCGCTGGGAAAGAAAAGCATCGATGACCGAGACAACTACATACCGAGCACCACCAACCCCGTGTTTGGAAGGTATGTGCAAGAGTGAATAGGAGGAATTTCGATTCCTTGGAACCAGCAAAGGCGATATTTTCTTTTGATTTATTTAAAACCAAACATACCGAACTCAACACATCACCACCCTACCGGATTCACCTTTTGTGTATAACTCCAGATATGAACGCTATTCTCATGGATTATTGCGACAGGATGAATGTTGAAATCGTATTTTTACGGTTCACTTCCATTATCCGTTTTGGGCAGGATGTTTGAGATGACTGGCTTCCTGCCCCAAGACAAAGACCTTAAAATCTCTGTGTACGACCACGATATCCTGACTCGAGATGAGAAGGTCGGGGAGACGGTGATCGACCTGGAGAATCGCTTCCTGTCCCGATTCAACTCTCACTGCGGCCTGCCGCAAACCTACTGCATGTAAGACATTTCCAGAGCCTGAGCCAGCTAAGTACCAGACTGGCCCAAATGCAGGGTTAAAAAGTTTTTCCCCCGTGTCTTTGGATCTTAGCTCAGGTACCAACCAGTGGCGGGACCAACTGAAACCGTCTCAAATCTTGGAGAACCTGGCCCGTATGAAAGGCCTGTCAAAACCCAGGACAGAGGACAACGGCACATCACTCACGTTCAACGGCAAAGAATACACACTGACTCAGTTCGGTAATGTCAGCAGTTTCGTCGGATGAGTGTGCTTTCCAGTGCGACTTCCACTGATTTCAACAGTGTGGTTTAGCATTTTAACATGGAAGTCAAAACCTATTTATACAACATCACCACTATGTATGGGGAATATTTTGAAAATTAGGAAGAACTATTTTAGTTATTATTATGCGGCAGTGATGAATTTTGACCACAGTAAAGTCCCATGTGATTTTGTAATTATTTAAATATAATTGAATCCCATATTATTCTCTGTAACTCACTATCAGTGTGAGACAATTACAAATAGTTTTTTCCTCAATATCAACTTTAAAATAGTTGCCCTCACTTTGAACCCTGACATTTTCCCTATCATTTTCCTATTAACCACAAATACCAATTTTTAATACATTGAAAATATTACATATTACCAATCCTTTAGTAATTACCTGAAGTTGACATTACTAGTAGGCTTAGTCACCTACTATTATTCCCCTGTGGGATGTTCCAAACTGTAGGCTGGTACGATTTCATTTATTTATCTTAGCCCTCTAATCACTGCAAGATAATGGAAGGGCTTTTTAACACTTGATGCTCCTGTGAAACAAACTGTATCCGACAGTTTAATATCAAACAGTGCTGCAAACATGCTACATGAAAGACCAAACTGAATTGATGTGCTACTTGTTTTCACTTCCAGAGGACAACAAGAAGATTCATCAGCACTTGGGTCCACCTCGGGAACGCCTTTGTCTGCATGTGCTGCGATTGCAGGGACTCGTAACTGAACATGTGGAGACCAGGACACTTTACAGCACCTTCCAGCCGAATCTCTCTCAGGTCAGAAGTCGAGACTTGCAGACACTTGAATTCTTCTTCCTTCGTGCCCACATGAAAACCGTTTGTGCATTTGTGACACTGTGTCAATTCAGGGAAGGCTTCAGTTGTGGGTGGACGTTTTCCCCAAAAGCATCGGCGTCCCCGCGCCTCCCTTTGACATCACCCCACGCAAGCCTAAAAAGTGAGTGACTGCGCAGTGATTTGTCCTCCGTCCCATCCCATGCGCCGCTAAGCTAATATCCAGTGTGCTGACCATCCAGGTATTTCCTGCGTGTGGTCATCTGGAACACCACAGAGGTGGCTCTGGATGAGACCAGCATCACCGGAGAGAGCATGAGTGACATCTATGTAAAAGGGTACAGTTGAACACTCACTCCATTGATCCGTTTGGACTTAAGTTACTTGTGAAGCACAACTAAAGTCGAGGAGGAGTGTGTTGAGACAGGACAGAGATGTTGACGGCTGTCGTTCTATGTCAGCTGGATGCCGGGCATGGAGGACAACAAGCAGAAGACAGACGTTCACTACAGGTCTCTGGACGGAGACGGGAACTTTAATTGGAGGTTCGTCTTTGACTTTGACTTCCTGTCGACGGAACAGCTCTGCCTCGTGTCGAAGAAGGTGAGACATCTGGCTTGTAAAATGGTTAAATGCAAAGCAAACTTCCTGCGGTTCATTTTTCACACACGCTTTAATTAACAGGAGCACTTCTGGAGTCTTGACAAAACTGAGTTCCGAATCCCCCCCAAGCTGATTGTTCAGATATGGGACAATGATAAATTTTCCCTGGACGATTACCTCGGTATGCCATTTCATTGTAGACTTTAAGACCACTTTATCCACCGGTTGAATTTCTGCCCCAGACTAACGCTACAAATCCTTTCATATTCTGTGTGGGGGTTCCAGGTACTCTGGAGTTGGATTTGCGTAATGTGGTTCCTCCTGCGAAGATCCCGGAGAAGTGTTCTCTGTCTATGATGGACAATCTGGAAACAGAAATCCCAACCAAGAACGAAACTGCCAAGTCCCTGTTTGCGCAGCAGTCTGTCAGAGGCTGGTGGCCTTGTTCCATTGAGAAGAACGGCAAAAAAGCCCTGGGAGTGAGTGCGGATGAAAGATTGAGTGATTGTTACTCGCTTTTTTTAAACTCTTGCAATTGCCTTGCAAGAAAACGTTGACAGATGAACAGTGACACGCCTCGTAATCCCCCCCCAGTCGTCAGGCATGCACGGTTTGGATTTGGAAAATGCATTTTCGTCTTCATTTCAAAAGAAAATACTCCTCTTTTTTGGTGTCTAATGCAAATGCTGATTTTCTTTTGCTCAAAGGGCAAAGTGGAGATGACTTTAGAAATTGTAGCCGAAGCAGCAGCAGATGAGAGGCCGTCAGGAAAAGGAAGGGATGAACCAAACATGAACCCTAAACTGGACTTCCCCAAGTAAGAACCCACTGTGATAAACACACACACACACACACACACACACACACACACACACTATCGACGGTCAAATAGGGACTATGATGGAAGCTGCATTCAACCAGTCATTATGACCTGCTCGTATCAAAAATAATGGACCTGGTATTGAAATGCTTTTCTTCTCCATAACAGGCGGCCTGAGACTTCCTTTTTTTGGTTTACCAACCCGTGTAAGACCATGAAGTTCATAGTGTGGCGACGATTCAGGTGCCTCTTCATTGCACTCATCCTTCTCACCATAGTGCTGCTCTTCCTGGCCATCCTGCTCTACTCTCTACCGGTAAAGGAAATAGGGGGGTGGAAATGGTGTACATTCTATATGTTCCAAAATGATCAGCATAAAATCTTAAACTTCTCAAAAGTTAAGACTCTTTGCACCTTTTTGATTTAGTGATGTTTTTTTTTTCTTTGCATACCTGGTCAATCATTTATTTGTTTTTTTTTTCCAGAACTACATCTCAATGAAGATTGTGAAGCCATTAAAATAATTCAGCTCCGTGAAACCTTTTAAGGACAGTTAGAAGGTCTGCAGGATTACTGAAGACGCTCAAACCGTTGTTTTCAATGGCCTACAGTCTTTCATCAGTGGAGGCTTGCACATTTGCACGAAAAAAACATTTTTCATATGAAAACATATTTTAACATGAATACACTGAACTTTGATACCCTATTTTTATTACTGCTCATATGTATATTGTATTGTTTGCTTATCTCACTGCCAGAACAGAAACCCTCCACATACACTTGGAGGACACAAAAAGATGTATTCCACAGGTTTTTTTTAAAGATGTAATCAGCCACTCATTTCATGCACAGTATTTTAAGAATTTGAAAATTGGGTTCAGTTAAACTAGTTGGGTGACACAACTGCTCATTGGACGTAAAGTTTCTAACAGGTTGCACTTAACTACTGCGGAGGTGAGGGGTTTCCGTCTTTCTGGCCACTTGAAGAGTATTCTTGCCAAAGTACACTAAGAAAGCATTCAGTTACCAAGACTCATTTCTTTTGCCTTTTTTTTTTGTATCTGCATAAATATTTTGAATAAATAAATGTTATTTCTGATGTTGATACCGTTTATCTTGCAGTCTGTTTGGGAAAGAGCGGTTAGATTTGCCTTAATGACAAATATATAAAAACCAACAGATGACCTGGTAATCTACAGTACAAGATGTTTAATATTATATGTACATGGACAAAATAACCAATTACAATTTTTCACATGTAAAAAGTCATGTACGAATCATTCAATAATATCCACAATATTCATATTTACTTTCCCTGAAGTAATTTGAGCTCGGACCTTGATTCAGTTTATTGTTCCTGTAAGGTGGATTGGTCGCAGTGCTGCTGCAGTAATGCTTCCACCTCCCCTCTTCGTGCCAGGCTGCTGGCTTTGCCTTGGAAACGCCCATTCTTTCCGGCCCCCTTTCCTTGGAGCAGCTCTAAAACCCTTGGGGGAGGAAAAAAACAAGACAGTGAATTAATAGAAGTTTAACTTCCAGAAAAAGGTCAGATCTCATGCACTTTGAATTCAAATCTGCAGGGAACTCATTTCTGCTGTGTACAGCGAATACACAGCTTCCCTTGCAAGCAAAGAAGTTGTATTTAGATATTCAAATCTCCATGCGAAGGCTGGTGCGGATGTCTGTGGAACCGCAGACCATTGCTGAGTGTGCAGCGCAGGGAGCGGTTGATGCACCGACAGTCGTGCAGTGCTTGGAGTTAGAGGGAGGTGCAGGCCTCCCAAGCTTCCAGGGGAGAGTAGATCCCATGGCGTATTATAGTTTATGTGGATGTCTGATGAAAATGCTTCGACATGCAGCACTGGAAAGTCAGTCGTTCAGACACACCCAGGGATATGATATCCCAGTCTCAAACAACAACAGTCTATTCAGGAACCCGAGGTATTACTGAAGAAAACCTAGACACGAGTTGGCAGACATTACACAGAAATTGAAAACACATGTGATAGATACTAGTTTTCAAATATATATGCCATTGAAGAGCTTTTCTAGGTTGACAACTGCTTCTGTCAACAACACACAGGGCCTGCAGACTGACCCCTTGGGTTTTGACAGAATGTGGATTTGTCTGTCTTCCAAATATATCCACAGCTTGCAAAGGTGTTTGTTTTTGAAACAATGGTGCCTTCTGATGTGTGAGGTTACCTTTTCACAACGCCAGGTTGAAGAAGGAAGGAAGATTGCCCTTGAGCATTAAGTATTGTATGATTCGATACGTACTGAAAGAATTCACTCTGAATTTCCAAACACACTAAGTAATTTCCACCGTCGGTCTATGTAGACTCCATAGGCTTAAGAGGAAATAACCACTAATCATCTGCCAGTCAGCAAGGCCCACTGAAATTTAATCTGGGAACATACAGGAAATTAAAAGAAAAATCCCAATCTGAACTTGGCCAAATAGACAGGACTGACATTTCTTGAAATATGAATTCTTAATCCTACTCAATCATAAGAAAAGGTTTTCTCTCAATATTTCTGCTTTCATGGCCTTTCCCTCCGTCAGGGTACAGAGGTCAGACAGAACCCAGGAATTGCGGTGAACAGGGCCCACTGTGGACACCACACCCTGCCTTCTCCAGTTACCTGGAACAGTTTTACCTGCAGAGTTTCTGTATTTCAGAAATGGGAAGGAATTCACCACAGATTACACTGAATCCACCAAACTAGGTCCCTTCGTTATTGCCCATTTACAGACGATGAAGGGCGGCGGAATGAAGCTCATCTATTTGCAAACACGTGGTTTTCAGATTTTTCTTTTTTTGTGTGTGCACAAAATGCACTGTGATAACTGAGGCACCAGGCGTGTTGGACGACCGAAACGTTCAAAATCAAATACTAAAGACGCAAGGGTGTTCCCTACCGTGGGCCCATCTGAGCGACTTGTTCACAGGGTCCAGCCAGCAGAAACAAACCGGGCCCCTTCTCCTCTCCGACGGTCAGGAAAACGAGAGTTTCCTGAAACGGCAAAGCAAAACACTTACCATCTGAGAGGAGGAAAAAAAAAAAAAAAAAAAAATCGTGGTCAGTTTATATTCCTACCTCAGTGTTTATTTCATTGGCAACGATATTCATGAACTCATTATCCCCCTCTTTTCTGTGGATAGGAGAAAACCATTTTTTCGATCAAACTGAACATGGATGCGAGAACGGGTGAAAGCAATCTCGTGTAAAGCGCTAAACGGGTGTCGACCTTTGTTCGAGGTGGCGACTGCTCACCAGCCGGCAACATGCGAGTCGGTTCTCTTACTTGTGCAGGCTGAAGACGTTGCCTCTGTGAGGGTCGTTCTTAAAGTTCTGAGCGACCAGGACAGCCATGTCACGGAGCAGGCTCAGGTTGGTCTGTCACACACATTTTATGGATGGATCGTTAGGAGTGGGGGGGGGGGGTTGGGGGGGGTCTGTTTTTAGGAAAAAGAAAAATGTTGTATTTTCTAGCAAAAAAATAAAATAAATTAAAGGCAGCTATGTACTAATAACCGCTTGTGGCCATACCCAGGAAGTACAACATGACTACACCAGTTCTGGTCTGGAAAAGAACTCTGATTGCAGAAATAAGTGTGACATGTGACTGCAGCACACAAACTGTACTCACTTTCTGTAGTAACTTAACAGATTTCTGCAACTTGTCAACCGCGTCAACGTGCTCATCGGGTCCGGTTCTGACCGGCGGTCGAAAACATGCAAAGAGTGGGTTGGTTTCAATGAAGACGCTGTGCATTCATTTCAGTTGATACATCCATTTATTAGACTTTGAACTTACTTGAGGAGAGAGACCAGGGAACGCTCGGTGCTATAACTTTTCTCCGCGTACTTCATCACTCTGTTTCCTGCCAGAAAGACCAAGTTGGTCTTGTTTTTCTTTCCTTTCTCCGTCCCCTGCAGTTTTATTACCTTTGAAACCAGATGAGGAGGATGAATAGTTTACTGCTAACGGTTTGATGTTCCGTGACATTTCAGTGTCTTGGAAACCCTGCGTGCGTGGGATTGCGTACCTGTAAGTGACTGAGGTTCGAGACGTGAGTTCCGCAGCACATATTTGCATCAATGCCCTCGATATCAATGATCCGAATGGGCCCCGCGTGGTCCTCGGGCAGTCCGCGACTCCTCACCTGAATCACACACACAGCATGATATCCTGTCATAATCAGTACGGTGTGTTTGACAGAGTAATCGGACTGTTAGGTCAAAGTATGAGGATCTTTAAGCAGCAGTACGTTGAATATCAAACTCACTTTTTCTACCGCGGGATCATCGAGTGAGAGGAGCTGAACAGTGACGGGGGTGTGTGCTCTGATCTTCTCATTTACAACTTCCTCCAGCTCCTGGAGCTGCCTCGGCTTCACAGAGGGAGTGTCCAGTTCGATGGTGCTCCTCTGACGTCCCAGTTCCCTGGGGGGAAAAAAAAAACAAAGCAGAGAAAGCCTTCAAGTCAAAGGGCGCCGGGAGAAGTCATTCAGACACAAGGGGGGAGTCTTGTATTTACCAGGACGTAGTTTTGTATCCAAACATTGAATCTGCCAAAGCAGTGATCAGATGCTGACCTAAAAGAATGAGAATATCCATCACGCCGACCTTGAATACGCCCACGAGCTTGATCATTATTTTATGTCTCCGCACCTGAATGTTGCTGCATGTGATCAAACCTCCTGCCCCAGTCCACCTTCACCGTCACCTCCTGACCCACCTCCAGGGCAGAGCACACAAAGTGGACGGCTTCTGGCCCCTGCCTCGTCACCCGCAACACGGGGACGTCTCCGATCAGCCCGTGGTCATCGGGCTGTTGGAGGATAAAGCACCACAGGGGCAGATATAAAAAAAAAAAATAAATCAAAAAATAAAAAAAAAATTCCTGTGTAAGATGAGGATTTTGGGAAAAAATACACTTACTTGACCTCCTCCTTCAGGAAACAAGATGGTGTCTTGGAGCTTAACATTGAAGCCCTTCAGCGTTTCTTTCTTCCCATTGATTTCTTGTTTGAGCTCACCTGGGCTGCAGGACACGACAGTGGAAACAAACTAAAAAGGAAAACCAACACATGGCAATATGAAGATGCAGAGCTGAAGCAGTTTATAATTTTATAGGTGTGAACAAAAAAAACCAAAAACATATCAGAGACGCAACAGGAAGATTGAACTTCATAACTTTCAAGTCCCATACACGTATTTATCAAATGATTGAATCAAAAGAAAGGTTATGTATGAAGAACATAATATCCTCCTTCCATTTATGCGCTTAAATACAAACTTCATATTATACTAACAATATTATATGTAGTCATGATGCAATTCACCTTTGTATTGGTGCAGGCACACAACTCAGAAACAACACTATACTATTAACTCATGTTGCATCGCGATTTTACTAACAAATACACTTTCATTCAGGTCCGGCTTTGCACGTTCAGATATTAGAAATGCACGCATTTTGGCTCCACCGACTCCTGAAATGCAAAGATCTCAGGTGTCCCGAGGTTGAGCTGTCAGGTCAGACTGATCTGCTGCACGCCGGTCCGCTGCCTGCACGGCTAGCATGCTAACAGCTGACGGGCGAATTTCGCATATTTGAACTGTTACGAGTTAAAAGTTGCACAGACATTTACGTACATTTTTCATATAACAATCTCGTTGACACTGAAACGCCATCGCGTAGTTTCCTCAAGAAGAAAGAGGATGACTAATCCCTTGGAAATAGGACCAAAATATTACACCAATACAATATGGTTGTCGGATTCCTACGGATGGCAAGATAGTCCAAACAGAACACTTACGACTTTTTACTTTGTAAAAATCGTAATTAAATTAAATTAAATTAAATTAGATTAAATTAAATTAAATTAAATTAAATTAAATTAAATTAAATTAAATTAAATTAAATTAAATTAAATTAAATTAAATTAAATTAGACCAAAGGCAGTTAAATATAAATATAAATATTTTTTTGCTTATTGCTAAGTGGAGCAAAGACACACACTTTGTCTCGTACAAGTATTGATGTAAAGCATTTCTGCAAGAGAACATTGAGAATCTGGATTGTCAGCTATATTCTTAAATGATGGAACAGTTTTTTTTAGATGTTTCAATAAACAACCCTTGGGGTGTGGGGGAATAATGCAAAAAATGATATTGACCCAAATTCACAAAGTATCTAAGTTGTAACAAAGTAGTAACATTGAATAATATTAATATAGTAATGTTTGATCATGTAATATGTGCTGTATTAAAATAAATGATTTAGTGAGGATGCAACATTGCAAGTGTAACATATGGGATCCTTTATCCACTCATTTATCTAGTGGTAAAAAGTTGGTCATAAAATAAAAATAAAAAAACATCACCACATAAATTGGTTGAAACAACTTATTTCTATTACAATTGAGTGTCAGAGTACAATATATAACTCAATAGATAAAAACATACAAAATATAACAGTTGTGAAAACATAGTTTGGGGCAATAACACGTTAGTAAATCAGTAAATATTTCTTGCAGTAAAGCTTGCAGGGTTTGGCCTGCAACACACAGACATCAGTGCAGGATCAGTCTGACTGCAAGGCAAAAAGAAAGGAGAGGAATTAATGCGATAATGAAATGATGTGAAAATGGAAATGATTCTCCACAAGACCATGAAAGCTCAAGGTTTGATGCTTTTCCCAATATTATCGTACAAAATACTTACATCACTAAGGTCTCCCATATCTGGTATTTCTCCTTTATTACTAGTAGCCATCTCCTGGATCATCTGGAAAAAGGACAACAACAGGGTTTTAAACACTCTCGACTTTTTTCATCGATCCCAAATCTTGTGAGGTTTCCCATCTTCACTCACATCCACATATCTGTCGTACTCTTCCTTTCCCTCGTCTTCCTCGTTCTCCCAGTCCCTCCAGTTGTCAAAGTCAACAGAAATCCAACTGGGCTGCGTGTGGACAATCAAAACAAAACAATGAAAAAAGGTTTGTTCATCAGGGTGTACAGCGGCGTCTCATACGAAGATAAAAAAAACAATCGTTTCCTTCAGTCAGCAGCCCCGTGTGTGACATCAGCTGATGCGTCTCTGGGTACATAAGAACGATCACAACCGAGTGCGACAGCGGGCCGGCAAATTGTTCTCCTTTAGATCGATTTCAGCAGGTACACACTGACCTTGGCGAGGTCTTTCTGGAGACGAGGCCAAGCGACATCGGGCGTCACCTTCCTCAGCAGGACATTGATGGTGCGGTCGTAGACCCTCTCTCTGGAGTCCTTGCAAGTGATTTGAGGATGAGCACGCACTCATATGCGATATTTCCAGTTCCTGCATTGCCTTACATCTAACGTCTTCTAACCAAGACCTGAGATGATAGACTTACATTGATATAGATTTTGTCGAAGAAGTGCAGCTCGTTGTAGAAAACGTCGTCCGTGTCGTTTTTGCAGCTGTTGCAAGGACAGGACAAATCTGCCATTTTGCCACTGTTTACATTTTTGACCAACAGAAAATAGTCCCTCCACTGGGGTAAAAGATCCGCCAGACAGATAATGGGAGACATATCAGCCGAAAATGGGTGGGAAAAGAATTGGAATCTCACCATATAATCATTTTCTCTGGCTGGATATCAACCTGGACATTTTTGGGTTTCTGAACTTTGAAGTTAAGGGTAACGTACTTCTTTCTGTCGAACCACACCACGTTAGCTGGTTGGCTGTTGGTGAATAGAAGACTTGTTAAACTTATAAATCAAACGCGATGAGCTTTCTTGTGGCTTTGGTGCCACCTCTTCACAGTGAACGCTGCAGCACTTACCTTTCCTCAGGCCTGACAATCTTTGGCTTGTTCATTCTTGGTCTTTTTCTTTCTTCTTTGATAACTTTAGAACAGTTCACTGTTTATTCCTTTAACGTAAGAAATGAAAAAGCATGTGGCACAAGCGTACTAGCTGTCTGCTCTAGTAAAGTTGACAGATCCTCTAAGCTATTCATAGACCATCTGGTATCAGCTGCTGGGGGGGGGGCTGCCACAGACCATCCCCGCCTTCCTTTTTGGTCTGCTGTGAACTTTCTAGAAACAGATGCATTTTCTGGTTTCAACCCTCCCATCCCTTTGGTTGGTCTTCAGAAGGTGTGGTTGAAGGGCTGTGATTGATAAACAAATGTGAGACCATTCGAAAAAAAAAAAAAAAAATCAGAAAACAGTCATTGTAAAAGACTTAACGGGCACAAAATAGTTCTTCCTCTCAGATCTCCGTCTTATTTTTATTTATTTATTTTGTAACTTCTTTCTTTTGCTTATTTCATCACGATACTCTATCTCACATGCTATCAGTGGGCCATAAAAAAATCAAGTAAAGGCAGGATTATGAATCAAACATCCCTTATGTCGAGATGGATGATGAAGGTGAAAATGAAAATAGATAAATATATGAGTATAACCTTGATAAAGAAATAAACAGTTTCATTATTAGTTTGCACCGAGGCTATAAATCCCACCTATTCCTTGGGGCAAATACTCATAATTATTAATTAATTACCGTAATCATTCTGTTTTTTTTAAACATGCACGGTAGTAAATCATGTTTGTGTCATTATTAAATACCCCCGCTTTCAGCAAATAATTATGAAATTATTTCTAATTGTCAAAGAGTCAAACGTCAACCCACATGTGTTGATTTAGGAGACCGGCAGTGTATCGGTCCCTGTCAGGAATGTCGCCCCCTGCTGGCCCGGAGGGGAAACGACAAGGTAATGCATGCTTCTCACCGGAAACAGTCGTTGTGTGGGGGGATGGCCGCGGGATAGACAACCAGGGAGCGCTGTCTGTGTACACAAACTTCTCTCAGAAAATCAATACGTTTTCTCCCCCTCTTGCAAGAACACAACACGAGAAGCATTGTGTTGTTTTTGTTTTTTTTATTGAATTCAGACGAACCACAGTTCGCCACTGTGAAAATGCCTCGCAGACGGCAGGTAAGAAGAAATGTTAGCCAGCAAGGGTTCAGCAGAGGGTAACATTAGCTTTGTTGAGTTACCTTCAACGTTAGCTGCGATTCGTTACTTTCTCTGTTCGGGGTTAATGTTCACATTAATTGTTTACCTTATTCCAAAATATGGCAAAGTGCAGTATGAATAGAGGTAGTACTGTATGTATCTGCTGTCTATTTAACTTATTCTCGACGGAATTAGTTGTGTTTTGGGGTTAATCAGCCTCAGCTAATTTAGCTAAAATGTTCTGGTTGAGTGGGCGGTAACAAGTAGCTAAACAAAATATACAACTATGCCTTAGACAATGCGAAGAAACAGCTTTATTTTTTTCCAACAAAACTCTGCCGGACTACTCATTAGGACGTCAGACACTTGTTTAGCAGACCACTCGTGTATGTTCGGAGGGCAGGGAG
This sequence comes from Fistularia tabacaria, assembly GCA_901007705.1. Classification (NCBI taxonomy): domain Eukaryota; kingdom Metazoa; phylum Chordata; class Actinopteri; order Syngnathiformes; family Fistulariidae; genus Fistularia; species Fistularia tabacaria. The sequence goes on from CAAKHD010008452.1 coordinate 139,803, forward strand.
AGGATACGAGAGACAACACCTACAACTGTGAGAAAATTCAAATGCAGTCTGGTGCCACAGTTAGCCGTGTAAGGGAAATGGGGGCAGTGTGGCTAACGTCAAACGCGAAGCTACTACACTCGCGAACGTTATTTCACCAAGTGGCCTTTCTGCACTCATTGTTGAATGTCAAAACTTTTCTCCGCGCGAATATTTTATGGTGTTAACAATGCATGGAGTCTGATAAGTAGCCGTTAGCCTTTTTGCTTAGCACGGCGTTATGCTGCTAGCAGGAACCGGTCAGGCCTTTCCCAAGCAGGTCATAAACATGTTAAAAGCCTTTGTTTCATGCTATGGATCCTGATTCTGTGTTGCTGTTACCATTTATTCAATATGCCTTTCATTGCAAGCAAACATAGTGGGTAACGCCTCGCTAAATGACGTTTTGTTGTTACAGATGATAGCAGGCAGCTTATGTCCTGTTTATTTAGCATGTCTCTTCCATGTGTTTACCCTGACAGCGACATATGGCTGGGAGTGGGTCGGATGGAACGGAAGACTCTGACTCGTCTGCAGAAAGAGAGCAGACCAACAGTTCAGAAAGTGATGGGAACCGGTCGAAAAGACAGCGCCTCACCAGAGCCTCCACTCGCCTTAGCCAAAGTTCTCATGGTTAGTCAACATTTTGACCAAAGTCAACACAAAGTATTTGCTTATTTTTTGTTTGAGCTGTTTCAATCAACAAGGTTTAACTCTTTTTGCATCAGACACTCAAGACTTGAAGCAAGCTGCCGACCATGATGAATCTCCGCCCCTCACACCCACAGGGAACGCACCGTCCTCAGAATCTGAGCTTGACATTTCCAGCCCCAATGCCTCTCATGATGAGAGCCAGGCCAAAGATCAAGCCAACAGAGATTCAGATAAGGATCTCTCTCACCGCCCCAAGCGCCGCCGCTGCCATGAGACGTACAACTTCAACATGAAATGCCCAACACCGGGATGCAATTCTCTTGGTAGGATCCCTGTCTTTTTCCAAATGTCACCCTTGGCCTGGTGAATTATTCCCCTTTTTGTTTATATGATTTATAATTAACATATCATTGTGTGTGACATTTCTCCACTCGTCCAGGTCACCTCACAGGGAAACATGAGCGCCATTTCGCCGTATCAGGTTGTCCTTTATATCACAACCTTTCTGCCGATGAGTGTAAAGTAAGTATCTCAAAATTGTCTACTTTCGCTGTGTTTGAATTACTCAATAAGACCATGCAGCTTAAAGCTAGAGCTCTGCACTAGCTTGGAGGCGTCTGGTGGTGATTTGGAGCAGCATTTGTTACAAACTCTATTTTCAGGTGAAAGCCATCAGTCGTGAGAAACAAGAAGATGAAATGAAGGGGCAGGAGGAAAGCAACTCTCGTCACGCAACCCGGAATCAGGTCTCTTGCTCTCTTTCCTAAATTTACTTATTGATTGATATGCTACGATGGCCATGGTGACAGATAAGAAATACTCTTCAACATTATATATATATATATATATATATATATATATATATATATATATATATATATATATAACATATATTCCTATGTTCCAAAGTTCAATGCCGTTGCATTTCTTGCGTGCTTTTCAGACACCGACGTCAAAGCAAAGCAAATACAAAGAGCAGGTAGCAGAAATGAGGAAGGGGCGAAACTCTGGGCTGCAGAAAGAACAGAAAGAGAAGCACATGGTACGACACCGTCACTTCATTATGTTCATGTTCACCTCCAGCTCTAGCTGCATCACTCAAACTATTTAATTAGCACTTTTCATAGCACTTGGTAAAGGGTTTACACTGTAAATGAATGCACTCATTGTCCAGCATGCCTTTCTTGGGCTATGTTTTTGTAAATTGATATCATAATTCTAGACACTGATAGGAAGCGTCTGTGTCCATTCCTACATGTGAGATAATCACTTGATTTGCAGGAGCACAGGCAGACACACAGCAACACCAGAGAGCCGCTGCTGGAGAACATCACGAGTGACTACGACCTGGAGTTGTTCAGGAAAGCCCAGGCTCGTGCTTCTGAAGACCTGGTAAAGATTTTTTTTTTTTTTTAATGTAATTTAAGTTCACTCAAACTTGTGAGGGGGTTTTAAATTTGAAATAAATTCGGTTTGAATACCACAAAAATTGTGAGAGACGTCCCCTTGCTTTTTGCTGTCATTTTCCACATCCATAATGCTCTTTTCAATCCGAGAGTTTGGTTTCTTAATGCATTCTGCCTTTTAGGAGAAGCTACGTATCCAGGGTCAAATCACAGAGGGCAGCAACATGATTAAGACCATCCTGTTTGGCCGCTACGAGCTGGATACGTGGTACCACTCGCCCTATCCAGAGGAGTACGCACGCCTGGGTCGCCTCTACGTCTGCGAATTCTGCCTCAAGTACATGAAGAGCCAGACGATTCTCAGGCGGCACATGGTGACAAACACAAACTATTATCTTGTCATAGTGTGACAAATGTGCTTGGGAGTGCAGTGTGACATTTTGAACCCAAGTTACTTATCCTGTATAAAGGTTAAAAATTGTCAAGAGGAATAAATTCCAGTTGCAAATGTATTTTAATATGTTAAAAATAAAAACATATACAATTTATATTTGTGCTCTCAGGCCAAGTGTGTGTGGAAGCATCCTCCAGGGGATGAGGTCTACAGGAAGGGCGCGATATCTGTGTTTGAAGTTGATGGCAAAAAGAACAAGGTATGCAGAAGAAAAAACATTTATTGCTTTGCGTTTTTGTGTTACAAGAGAATACATTAGCAGAAGTGTAAATGAGGGATTTCTGTCTTCTCCCTAGATCTACTGCCAAAACCTGTGTTTACTTGCCAAGCTCTTTCTGGACCACAAAACGCTTTATTACGACGTGGAGCCTTTCCTGTTTTATGTCATGACTGAGGCTGACAACACTGGCTGCCATTTAGTTGGATACTTTTCCAAGGTAAGTACAAGTGAATTATAGGATTCAATGCCGTATTTAAGCATCGTTTAATTCAATAACGTTTCAGAGAAACTATTGAGGAGAAGTGCTCCCCGACTGCCGAGTATTGATTCGCTTCAACACGGACATTCTGAGTGTTACATCACATTTGGCCTCGGCCCCTCTGGGAAATGCCTGCGCGCTCACAGTGTTACGCCGTGGCTGAAAGCTGACACACAGGTTTTATTTGCATCCGTTCTCTTAAGACTCTCTCCGCTCTAGATTCAGTTTGGCGATTCCTCATTAGAAGAAAAACATCCTCCAAATTTGTTGTCATCAATTCAGTATGAAGGCACATTACCGCCCAACAGTTCTCGACCCCAATACTTAACGAAGTCACCGATTCCTCCTCGCACATGCAAAAGAAACATTAACACGCAGCAACAAAAGTTTCCTCTGTATCTACGTCCTTATGAAACCCTTCCATGCGTCGCATAGATCCAACACGTTCTTCCTTTCTGTCATTTCAAGGAGAAGAATTCCTTCCTCAACTACAATGTTTCCTGTATCCTGACGATGCCCCAGTACATGAGGCAGGGCTTTGGCAAGATGCTCATAGACTTCAGTACGTTTCTCTTTTATTAAGTTCCGAACACAGGACGCTATTCATCTTGACTGATGGCTATGGAGAAAAATATGAGCTGCTGGATAATATCCAGCTTTTTTGTCATTACTATTATTGGTTTCATTTATTCTGTTCAACTTATTGCTGACAGGAGGCACTAAAAAAATGTTTCTGCAGTGTTGAGTCTGTTTAGAGAACATAAATTCTACACCGTGGTAATTTTTAACCCTCTTGCTGACTCCTAGGCTACCTGCTATCCAAAGTGGAGGAGAAGGTGGGCTCACCAGAAAGACCCCTGTCTGACTTGGGCCTCATCAGCTACCGCAGCTACTGGAAGGAGGTGTTACTCCGATACATGTATAACTTCCAAGGCAAGGAGATCTCCATCAAAGGTGAGGGATGAAACTGAAATAAAGTTAATATTCATTCATGTCACACATCTGCATTTGTCTCATTGTGTCTTGCCTGCGGAAGGTTTGTTCAAGAGAGTAATTTGAGAGCGTTGGAGAGTGTATTTACCGCCGGCGTCAAAGCAGACTTGTGGGAATACAGCACAGTATTTACTGTTCACATTTGCTTGGTGTAGAGATCAGTCAGGAAACGGCTGTCAATCCAGTGGACATCGTGAGCACCCTGCAGTCTCTTCAGATGCTGAAGTACTGGAAGGGGAAACACTTGGTGTTGAAGCGACAGGTAAGCTACTGCTGCGCATAGTTTGTTTTATTACATTTTTAAATAAAATAGAAAACACCGGTGGAAGTGAAAAATCAAAAAAATTAGATCCAAAATAAAAGTTACTGAATGTTGAAATACAGACGGATTTCCTACTAGATATTAAAAGCAAACTTGGGAGACTGATTCCTAGGACGGCTGAATAGGTGCACATAGTAATTGTAGATGTCAATCTCTAGATTTTTAGCTGAATACGATTTGAATGATGTACATTGTTTTTTTTTTTGACTAGAATCTGCTCAAAAGTCTGGAATTCAGCTTTCATGTCACAGGGACGCAGATATCGCATTTCTAGATGGCCTTGAATACTTGACTCCTAATGCATCTCTGTTCACTTTCCTATCCAGGACCTGATCGACGAGTGGAAAGCGAAAGAGATCAAGAGAGGCAACGGCAACAAGACCATCGACCCCAGCTCCCTGAAATGGACTCCTCCCAAGGGGACATGAGCGAAAAAGATCCTCAGGCTACTGAATGAACTGTCCCCCTCCCAGCCTCACCAGCCACAAGTAGCCTAGACCTGCTGTCTGTCAGCGATCAGCCGCTCCCTCTTTTTCCATGAACCCCCCCATTCCCCTCCACGTAGTCACATTTTTTGGACTCTCTTACTTTTATATTTTACTTTTGACTCGTTCTTAATTTCAAGCATCTTTTGTTCACGTTGAATCGTTTTCGACTTAAAACAATTCAAGGCGTAATTATGAGTTTGTCCTTTTATTGTTTGTAACTGTACAAGTTATGAATGTTAGATGACAACAGACACGAATGTTTTGCTTTTCTCATGCAAAGAAATTCCTATTTGGCAGTATTTACATGCCTGTTATTTTGTAATTTCTGTGTAACTGCATTTTGAGGGTGATAGTAGTTTTTGTTTGGCATATCACAAAAAATAGCTCACGTGAATTGAGACCATAGACGGAGTGTGTTTCGAGGCGTATAATGTACGTAAGAATCTTTGGTTGGCTTAAAATTGTATAGAGCATAACGTTGTGTACTTCTTTTTCTGGCTCCATCAGTACAAGATTTCGACCCATTCCTCTGGGAGACCTGCCAAATAATGGAATTATAAATTCAGATATTTTGAATTGCTGCGAAAGAATTAAAAAAAAAAAAAAAAAAGACATTACCACTGTAAGAATGCACAAAAATAAAACAACCTCAGGTTTTTATTTTTTACAAATTCAATTATACCTTGCTTGTGTGGTTTCTTCGAAGCATCTATTGTAGTGGTAGTCATAGAGAGCATTACTCTGGTTGGTTCTGTAATCGACAGAAACATTTTAAATGCAACATTTCAATGGGAAACTCCGTGTTGTACTTTTTTCCATAATCGCTGTTCATGTGTATTTGCGATTTTAATATTTTTAAATGAATAAAGCTGCCTTGTTATTTTCAAACAATCCTAATTCTCTCCGTGTTTGCTCACCCCCAAAGGAAATGCCTCTTCCCGCTGGACGCGCGAACGCCTCTCCTTCGTTTCCTGGGAGAAAGAAGTATCGTCAGGTAACTGCCGCGGCCCGAAGCCGCTACCGCTTCCAAAACAATCCGTATTTCAAAAGATAAGCTTCAGTTTCACTGGATCTCGGGGGGGAAATGTTTTACTTTCATCTCAGGACACGGCCGATTTCTCTAAAAATTTGAATATTCCTTTCTGTTTTCCTTTCTACTCGTCATCATCATCACTTTAGCTATTACTCGTCTCCTTAACCGAGCGGGAAGAAAAGATCGATTAGAGTAAAAATTACAAAACAGGGATGAGAGGTCAGGGGTCACCTGAGCGTTTCCCCATGAGTCCATGGAAGCGATTGACTCTGGATTTCTTCAGCAGACCGGCCATGGGTTGGGTCAGTCTCGTCTCCAGCGATCCACCCTGCCAAAAACAAAACCGAAAAGACAAATTACTTTTGTGGAAGCTCTCGATATTCCATGCGGATTCAAGCGTGTTGACGGAAAGCGTCCCAGTCCTCCCGGTTTCCTCCGCATCGCGTAAAAGCTCACCTGCCGGTCTCTGAGCCGCCGCTCCTCCGCTCTGGAGCACAGCCCCGGATCGGCTCGCAGCAGCGCCACAAAAGTGACAACGGCAAGATGGATCTTCCAATTATCCATCTCGAGATCGAACAAAAGACTAGATGGCTGGTAAAGTGCGAGGCGCAATTATCTTTTCTGCCCCAGATGGTTTCCAGGGTCCTTTTTTTATACCGCCCCTGCTTCAAGACCCCGCCCCTCAAAACAGGATGGTGCCCGTACCTCGCGGTCATTTATATCCATCCTGATTTGTCCCATTGCATTATTTGGCTTAACCCAACATACTGATACGACATACATGTGTAACTGATAGTGGCTTCAAGATTCTGTCATTTCTCATATCGAATTCTAGTAAATATCACTCATACTTTTCATGGTAACCCTTCATTCCCCGTTTTATTAGTGCTTTTTAATTGCCCCTTCGTCTAAAAATATTCTCCCGATGGCCACGTGTAATTAGTTCTCCGATAGCGCCGAGGTGCAGAACAGGATGTGCAGGTGCTCCGCAAACAAAACCATCTGCTCGGGCGAGGGTTCGCCGATGGTCTGGAACTCGATTTCGTGGATTTCTCGCGTTTGTGTCTCCAGTTTTATCACGGACGTGAACATTAGGGAGTTACAGCATGTATGCCGGCTCCTCGGGTGGCACGAAACGTGTTTACGTTGCGCTTTCCATTCCAACCTCATATACGCTATCTCTACATGAAAGCTAACAACGTGATTTTTTTAGTACTTGTATTCGCTAATACATCTGTAGGGGTCGTTTATTTTTCATCTTCAGAGAACGTGTCACTTGTTACCAAACCTTCAAATACTCTTAACTTGGCCGGCCATTTAAATTCTTTTCAATCAAAGCTGAGCTCTCCTGCCTGCGGTCTAGTCATAGAAATTTCTAGAGAGGCAATTACTTGACAATTGATGCTCTGTTGCGAGCGCCCACTCCAAACAAAGCTGACACGTACATCAAATGCTTTGATCCGCGTACAGGTGCAAGAAAAGCCTGCGACAATTAGGCCTGAAAGGCAATTACACCGGAACGGACCTTGTGTGCGCATAGTCGTACGCACAGCTCCCGTGGAGTGCTGAATCAAAAGATATCGCGGGCGCCGGATTTGCATTTGAAATGTCTGAGCCACAAAGAAGCGGCCACGGCAACAGCACGACGCAGTTCCACGTGACGCGGGACAGAGGCCGGGGCCGGGGCAGGTCGATCGGGATTCGGCCCCGGCGTGTGTCTGCAGTACACGGGCGTGGACACCCCCGCGCCGTTCGCCCTCAAACCCGGGCTTTGTCTTGCTACCTGGCTTGAGCTGACGCCCAGCCCGTCATCCGCAGGGCAGCTCCAGTCTGAGACGAGAGGTGTAATCGCCGTAGATCGTGTCGTTACAAGTGAAACTCGCCGGGGGAATCAAGAAATGCGATAGGATTGTCTTTTAAGGCCTGGAGTCAAACTAATCCAGCTTGGCCACAGAACAGAAGGAGAAATTAATACGATCGTGATTTTACCCTTTCACAGATACATCGACACTGGTAGACACACAGACGCCGTCTGAACTGTTTTTTTTTTTGCTTCCTCCCAGTTGAACTTGAATGTTGTGAGAGAGTGAATGGTTGTACGTTTCTACAGCGCGAGTGAGTGTGGGGACAGCTGGGATAAGCCGGCTGCAGGACAAGCAGGACAGAGGCTGAATGAATGAATGAATGAACATTCAGGTTGTTCAGACACTCATATCAAGCATCAAGTCCCCAACACTCATTGTAAGATTCAGAGAACAGGCAATTGAACCTTATCGGGATTCAGCAGCTTCCGAACATCCAAATACTGAAATCCTCTAAAACATCCTCTGATCTTGATTTTTGTCAGTTTATTTGTTTGTCCAAAGTCCCATTTCCATTTCCGCACCATGAATGCATGTTCAACCGACATGCATTCACCTAAACTCCTGTATTTCCGAATGAAAAGTTTGACTTTTTGTTTTAATCAGACATTAAACCGTCCTGTTAAAATCAGCTCACTTTAATGCGGCTCAGATTATATCAGCATCTCCAGCAAAAACCCAGAGTTTGCCAGTTTCCGGTCATAATATTATAATATTGATCTAATCAGATCCGATGTTTGACCAATAAAAATGTTGATCCAATCAACCCAAACACAAGCGTCCCGGGAAATAAACGACTCCAAACGGCTCCCGGGGAATCCTCTCTGTCCGCCTCCGCTCTGGGACTCATTACACGCGTTCAAACGTCCCTCACGGACAACTGACTTTTAATTTGATCGAATTTACAGGGCCTTCCGAACCAATACGACTGCGGCTGTCCGTAAATTATCACAGAAACGCGGCCCCGTGTTATTACGCGGATCATTATCCCTCAGGGAAATCGCCCATGACAGATTCAGTATACAGTATCTTGACGCAATTTGTCTGTGGTTTGAAGTAATAAAAAACATAATCTCCCCCTATTCTTGTGAGTCCTGCGAGTAACTGCTTTCATATGGCATTTGCGCAATACCACATTGTTAATGCACCGGCTTTTCACTGGCTTTTCCGCCAGGATCTCCCGAGTCGTCCAGGAATCACTCTCTCAGAAGCCACGTGCGCGAAGGGCACAAAGAAATGACGCGGCACTTAACCGAACCAGCCGGCTGATTTGCGAGAGCTAAGAGCCGTAATCCCCCGTTGACAGATAAGCGTGTTATCAGACGAGCTGCACACACAAACACACTCCGCCGGCGTGATATCATCACCTCTTTAACCTGGCCGAGTAGCTTCAAGGCCCGGCTGCTATCTACACACAATCTGGGTGCATCTTAACGCGGACAAATTAGTCGGTCCCGAGGACTAAAAGGGGCTTTTTCCGAGGCCGGGCGGTTAGACGGGTAGCAGGACAGGAAGCGAATCTACGGCCCTCTGGCGCTGACATAAGCCGCCTGTTTTTCCAATCCTGACGTTTGTTGGGGTAGACCAAGCATTTACATTCTTTATTTCACCGACATGCCCGTCCTGTGGAAATAAATAAAAAAAAACACATTCAATCCAGTTCGAGGGTAGCCAGCAATCGATATGCTGGAGGCGTGAAAGGTTGAAGTGGTTGTTGTTCGTTGAAACGTCGCCTTCCTGTGAGAAAACATGTTTATCGAGTCGACTGTTTACGAGGCGCAGGAATCCACGTTCTCCGCTTTATGACGACGTGTTTTTCCAGCTGACTCATCAGCTGACTCATAGTTGCTGAAGATCAGATTTCGCCAAAGCGCTTTATCCGTCCAGATATGGGAAAAAGACGGGGGTCGTGCGAATGATCGTAAGCGGAAATCGCCGGTAGACAGTTGAATACGTAGGCGGGAGGTTCGATCACTTTAAAACATTTCTGTCGTCGTCAATCCTTCAGAGGGGCGAAGAGAGCCGTGCAATTTCCACGTTTGGGAGAAGAGGTTGATTTTTATTAAAAGTTCAATCATACTCCCTCTCGGAGCGCAAACCGTAAGGCGGTTGGTTGTCCTTCTGCATTACTATTGTCCTCCCTACAGATGCGATTTTGTGGTGTGTGTGTGTGTGTGTGTGTGTGTGTGTGGGTGTGTGCGCGCGCAACGTCATTGGAAGTGCAGAAATCTGCGTCCAATCAGGCCCTGTTTTTACTCCTCCAGGAGGTGGCAGTGTTGTCTAACGGATGAATTCACGGCACCACCAACACCACCTTCACTGGATTATTGTCATTATTATTATCATTTTCACAAATGTGGAACGATGAAAGTGTTTCCCTCCAATTAGACGTGTGTGTGTGTGTGTGTGTGTGTGTGTGTATGTGACATGGTAACACACTCTCCCATAAAATTACAACCGGGTTACCGTCACGGTCACTTGTTTTAGGTTAGTGATTCATATTCAAGTTGAATGCTATGATATGTTTTGTTTTGTTTTTTATTCCAAACTTTCTCTGCATCCACTTTTTAGCTTTAATCCGGAAAAAAACAACAACTTTTGAGCAACCAAACTTCCTCAGTTCATGCGGTCGTATTTTTTATTTACATCTCAATGTTTGGATTCCGGCAGATTTACCGCTTCAAATCCAAAATATGTAAAATAATGCTTTTGTCGTACTATCCGATGTCAACGTCCTCAGACATTTGAATGTTATGGCTTGAAACGCCATGATGGATCAGACACTGGAGCACGAGGACGCCGTCTATACAATAGTGGGTGGTACAGCCTAGTTGAGATGGAGCTATAAATCATCGGCGGAGTTTTCAGTGTTCCCTGAATGTCTCCTTGCTCTCTTGTTCCTCAAGTTGTTTTTCCCGTTTGGTGCCCTGTGGCACTTTACTGTGGTTTCTCAAGAGAGGCATAAATTTGGCTCTTCAAGGTTCTCTGAGAATGAAATACCACTGTCTGTCTCTGCACGTCGGCTTCGGCTGGACGCTTCAGACTGGTGCTGCGGTGGTTCCGTCCCGTGTGTCCAGCAATCTAAGTCGGGCCGCCGGGTCTGGCCGCGCCATAAACTCAGAGGAGCATGGCGTGTGTTTTTGTGCATCGCCACCGAAGGACCAGAGCGATGTGAACTTTCTCTTGAGAAAAACTCTGGAGGTTTAGTGCTGTTTGGGGGGTGGGGGGACACGTCAAACACGTCGCCTCGGTGTGCGCGTCTTCTCGCCGCCGCTGTCACGCTTTGTGAGAGTGATGTCAGACGGCGGTGGCTCAGTGGGAGCTCCTCAAACGCAAAGGGATCCACCTTGAGTGGCCTGTCTGGAACAGCTGACTCCTGGCTCAGGAGCCGCTCCTTCATTTTAATATTTTATTTCCACAATGATAATGTTAACGCCTTGATATGATATGAAAAGAAAAACAGTCCCGACACCGGGGTTCTGAAACCGCAGCAACCTTCCATGACCAAACCACCACTGGAATAATCATTCCTCCTGTTTTGCGTGTTGCTTTCTATTTTTTATGTTTGAATTGTTTGCTTTTAGATATTATTTTGCTTTATTTCTCGTCCATTATCTAGCACGTATCCTGCTCTAAGGGTCGTGGGGATGCTGGAACCTATCCAAGCTGTCGCGTATTTTTTCATATTTATAGAAGCTTTGCGCTGTACAGCTGTTGAAACTGGGTTTGCTATTTAGCTATCTAGCATCTGTGCTCGGGACAACATAAGAAAATCATCTCGGGGCGAAATAGATGACACAATAATTCATTTTTTTTTCTCTTTCAGACATCAACTGTAATGTTGCGTAAGTCACAGTGTAACACTGGTGTCCATTTCCGTGGCAGCCGTTTGGTGCGTGACGTTCGCCAGTAGAAAACCCACTCATGACGCTTGGACCGGATCCTGAACACATGGGGATCAGATGAGCTTCGGAGGCCGTGGGTGCAGAGGGTGAGGATGGGTCCGCCACGCGTCTGGTGAAGGATAGCTAATCTTACCCTGGTTTTTATTTCACGTTAATATCTTGACCGCGTTGATTCGGACGGGGTTTCGCGTGGAGTTTGGACGTTCTCCCGTTTCTCACTCAACGTGGGCAAGGACCGGCTTCAGCCCCAGCTGCACCGAGTGCAGGACAATTGGTTTTGCCCATAAATGAACGAGTGAATCACGAACGCACGCCTTCATTACGTGTTTCTTTTCAACTCGTGTTCAGCCTTTCTTGTCCAGGCCAGGAATCCAGTGTGTCCTGTCTTACAAATAAGGTGAATTTTATCCGAAGTTTCACTTAGAATTGACGTGTCAATCAAACAATGCGTCTCAATGAATGATAATCCGAATGGCTCTTGAAAGAGATGAATGTGCCAAGATTCGGTGGAGTCTTTCATCCTCCTAATACCCTCTGAACATTCTTTGAAAGAGCGTCATAGACCTTCATATAAAAGCACTCTCCGGGTCACGTTGGCCGCTCCTGCGTTTTCCCACTTTGTCTTTTTTTTCGCATCCCGGTGCGACTCGTGAACCCTTCCGACTTCCGCTTTCTTCTCCCCACCCTCGAGCTCGCTCGTCGTCTTTTGACCCAAAGGGATGCTCTCGGCGGTTTTCGGGCGATCGAGGTAGATTCGCTTTCTCACCAAAGAGCGGCGAGGAACGAACGAGCGGCCCCATCCAAAGCCACGCGCCGATCGGGCTCCGGAGATGACGGATTGGGTTACCGTCCGACCCGGACAGATTATCGCGCTCCCACGTTCTCAGTGTTTCGGGGCCGGCGCTAAGTGGCCGTCTGCGGTGGCTTTTTGTCGTCAAAGTGTTCAATCTTCCCGTCCGACACTTTGCACGATCATCCCTCAGCGGATTTTCCAAAGTACCAAACCCCTCTTTGAAGAAGAAGGACGGTATCATAATGAATCCCCCCCCTCCTCGTGTCATCGCCGGCTTGTTGTCCCCATCGGTGTAAATACATCTGTTGGTTCCTCGGTCAGAAACCCACCGGCCCCTGGAGGCCCGTAATTGGCCGCGTTACTGATGTTCTTGTTTGCCGGGCTCTTGCGGCTTCTTTAACACTCCTCAGCCTATATGGCGAAGACCCGGTTTGGTCAGACGTGCTTACTTTGTCGGGGAGCCAATCGCCAATTCGCTCCCAAAGCCTCAGAGGTTCAAAAAGCTAAGTGCATAATTGCTCCCTAAATCAATCTGCAAATTTTGTGGTGCGGGAGCAGCAAACAGTTGGCCTGGAATCATTTATTCATAAAGAATGGCCGTCCGCGGTGAACGCAGCTTCGGGCCCGCGGTGCCTCGCAGAAAATCATATTTAAATGAGAGATCCGTTCACTTACGGGCATGTGGTTTGCATACATTCTGCATTAAGCTGAGCACAATCCCTTCCATTTCTTCAACCTTTATGGGTATCATTGTGTTTTTTTTGTGGTTCTGGGAGTCTGGGCTGTGTGTGTGTGTGTGTGTGTGTGTGTGTGTGTGTGTGTGTGTGTGTGTGTGTGTGTGTGTGTGGGTGTGCGTGCGCGTGGGCGTGGGTGGGGGGGTGAGAGTGTGG
>CAAKHD010008454.1:2500-12627 GCA_901007705.1 Fistularia tabacaria
ATGCGTGTTGAGCAATTTTACCCTGCAAATTAAATACATTGTGACAGAGGATATCATCTCTTAAATATTTTTTTCTTTCCAACAATCCTTTTGAAACAAATCTGTACATACTTTTAAGGCTCTGTATTAGGAAACAAATTGGATTTTGTCAATGCCTCGAAATTTTTCTCCATCTTGAAATGTGTTATTAACAGAGATTTTAACAGAGGTTTAACTCAAAAGACAAACTGTTTCCTTTGAAAGTAAGGCTGTATTTTTACAGACCTGGACAGCATAGCTCCCATTTTCTCTCTGTCTTTTGGTTGGTATTTTCAAAAGATGGAGTAATTCTCATGTGATGAAAACATTTCATGTCTCCTTGTCAGATTATGTCTGAAGAGTTTCTGTTGTCCAAGACATTCACAGTGACAAGCTAACAGGCAGATTGAATACGCTGAAGCCAGATAGTTATGTCCCAGAAGTAAAGAGTTGTGAGGAACAGCATATAATTCGAAAAAGGCCACTGTAACTTTCGATACGTGATCTAATTTCTTTAAGACTAATTAATTCAAGAAAAAATGTACCCCAAAGGCTACAATTAGCTATAAACTTATAAGACATAATACTGCCCATGAGGTCTGTATCTCATTGCTGCATCCATGCTCCTGGTGGTGTTACTTACCCAGCTGTCACTTAAAATACAGGGTGTGCAATATACGTCTGTCATGTCCATTTTTCGAGGCACAGACAGCTTTAATATAATCCCTCAATCTAATTCTATCACTTGACATTTGACATGACTTTGATAAGTTCTTATCGACACCATGGTCGGTACTGAGATAGAGGGATATAAATGAAACGTATAGAGAAGTGGTGTATGTGCTATCTAACGAGTCTGTCAAAACTGAATTCTCCAGAGATGGACTTCTTCCACATTGCCTTACAAAGACTGTCAATGTTGAAAAATGATGGGTGGTTCAATGACCTCGTCCTTTTTGTTCACTCTTAGAGAGACTACAACAACTGCACCAAGGCCATTTACAATTTGGTTAAAAGATCCCCTTGAGAGCAACCACCTTAGCACAACGCTTAACCAAGAGATGCAGTCAGGATATATTGCAAGTGAATGTGTGAGTGTGTGTGTGTGGGAGAGTGAAAAAGAATGTAAAAACTGAGATACTGAGAAATGTATGAGGGTTCTCCGTTTACGACAGCCCATGCTTCACCAGTTTCACTTCATTTTACATCCCAAGGGTTTAATACCTCTCACCATGTTGCCCTGTTCCACTCTAATGATGTCAAGTGACGTCAGAAAAGTAGAGCCAGTGTCAACTGATATAATGCTGTTTGACATACATATAGCCTGGTGATGTATATTCAGTGTCAAAAATTCTAGTTGCTATTCTCCCACAAATACCATGAGTTTATATGCTGAATGTTCCAACAGAGACCTGAACGGTATCCATCGAATAAACACTTCAATTTGAGATTTAGATATATCAATGGAGTGAACACTGTAAAAACAAATAAGATAAGAAGTCATCTGTCAATTAAACAAAACAAATTCCTAACAATCAAATGGTAGTCATTCTAATTGATTCGGCACTGAACCCAGCTGTACGTGTTGTAGAGGAGGGCGCTGGAATGAATACCATTGACCAGTTTCCTGTGCTTGAATGTGTAGTTTTAGAATGGCCGGTTATTGACAGGACAGTGTCAGAGCAATGCTATAATGTACATAAGATAAATGCATCAGGATGCCTTACAAAGTTCTGGATCACTCAGCTTAATTTTTCAGACACAGCCTGATCTGCAAGTCCTTTTTTCAATAAGCTACACTCAAATCCCTTATTGCCTGTCACATTCTGAAATACTGCAACTGTCAGTTTGAGGTGTTGAAAATGTGCTGAGAACTGCTCTCTGAAGCTTTCTGCTCATTCATTTTTGTCTGCAATATAACACCTTTCACATTGCAACAATGCTCACACACTGTTGGGAGGAGATCAAGAAGATGCTGAGATGTATTCAAACTGGCATTTTTATAAAACATTCTGGCATCAGTTCCAGACCCACAAAAAAGATCAACACAAGTAGAGCTTCTCTTTCACACCACCAGCACTGCAGTGGTTGGCAATCTCACCCCACAAAAGAGGTCTGCTTATGAAAGTTTTCTCCATACCAATTTCAAACGAACATTGACTGTAGAATGTATGCCTATTTTCTCTAAGAATGAGGAAAACGTGTCATTCCTATACGATGTTATCTATGTTTAAATTTTGTGTGCACTGTTAAATATGGACCTATTTAAATTATTTGTTTGCAAGTCCAAGTCCTGTAAGTCAAGAAATTTGGCAGGCTATTTTATGATTAAGCAATAGGTTAATGAAGTTCAGTTTTGGAAGGGAATCCAAGCCTCTTTATCTTCTCTGCATTCAAAACTTAATCTGTGTTTGTTGAGTGACAGCTGGAATGTATCACGAGTAGAGTAAGGATGGATCAGTACATCAGCCAAGGTCCAGCCAGGGCTCTCAAACTGCACTAACTGGACCCTGAAATTATGATCAGAAGAAATTGTATTATATTGTGCCCAAGAATGGATGAAAATCTGAGCAACTTTGTATGCATTTGATTCCTGACTGTAAGAGGATCTGGCTGGGTACCGCCAACTACAACATCTTAGGTCCTGTGTGTTTGATTGCAGTGGGGTCAGTCGATGGTGGCCATCTCAGCAAGCAGACAAGATTTCAAAATCTAGTTTGGGTTGTACCTTTCAATATACTGAGGTTGGGGCCAATGGCATGCTTTTCCAAGCGGCTGGGATTATGTTGGTTGACAAGGTTTTGTTTGAAAATATGGGCTCATGGATGGATGGATAATTACAATTACTTGAAAGTATCAATACCTTTAAAGTGCTAAAGACAAATTGAAATATAACTTGACATATTTTTCTCGTTCATGAAGGAACATATACTTAGTTAGTAGCGAATCGTTAGGGGTGACATTGGATTTAGTCTCGGTATACAACACATCTTGGTGGAAGAAAACACTCTAGAAAATAAGGAAGAAGGACTATTCTAATTTAGAACTGTATGCATCTAGGTTGTTTCTGGTCAGCAATTACAATGAAAAAACAAAATCCGAAATTGACAAATCATTTCAGGAAAAGAAGAAAATCTTATGGTGTTGTGCTGATGTATTGTGATTTGTATCTCTGCTACTAACTACCAAGCATCAGGAAACAAATTTTGTTCCATTCTCTGAGTGGAATGCCAATAAAAAAATCCTTGAATTTAGATTCGGGGGATGTTACTGTCTCTGAGGCAGACAGTGATGCAGTGATTACTTGCATCAAGAACAAAAAGGCAGGAAACTCACAAAGGTATGTATATAAGTAGCAGTACTTGAGTAAGTACTAGGTGAATAAGATTTGTAGATTTTTTTTTATTTTATTTTTTCAGTTGTGATGTCCAAAAGCCAAAACCATTACAATTCAAGCAATATTTCCTCAATTTGTTTTCGCTACCAGAGTCAGTCTATGTTAAGATGGCACATCATTTATTGCCCGAGTTTGATTCGATATGATGATAGTGGGAGGAGGGTTACATTCAAGTAGTACCAGTATGAGCAGAAATGAGCTGAAATCAATTCATGTACCTGTCCTTTGTAAGGGTTAGATTTTTTTCCTATCTTGCCTTCTCGATCACATCTAAAACAATGTTTACATTCCTAATTATGAGAGACGCCAGCAATGGGAATTGTCATGAATAATAAAATGAAGAGTCAACTTTGGGGAGCAAACTTTTAAGATTTATTCACCCCACTCCTGAATACATGCAAAGTTTAAAGTAAGTGTGGTGTTCTTCGTAAAATGCTCAGTTGGATTTATAAGAGTAGGTGAAGTGCTGTCCCAGTTTTCAAATGATAAAATCTCAGTTTTCTACATTTTGCAAATAACAGAGGTGGTTTGAGCAGTTGGCTGCTGTATCCGTGTCTGAGTGGAAGAGGAGTAGATGAGAACTGAGAGCCCTGGATTCTGGTAAGCATTTGAAAGATTATGGGCTTTGGCTCTCTTATTTGTAATTAAAGGAGTATGTGGAGTAGAATGACAGTCAATAGATTGACAAACCATACTCAACAAATAAATTGCCACTCGGTGCTTTTTAAGAGCCAAGAGCCAAGATCCATGTTCAATACAATCAAAAAGAACCCTTATTCATTTACATGGACCCTATATTGTTTGAACGAGCATGAGCATTTTGAACAAAGTTAAATTAATATACTGAATGAGTATTTCACATTACAAGCAGCAATCACTTACTTTCTGGTGTCCAGCATATCTCCTGAGGCATTTGAAGTCTTTTGGGGATTTTTCCAAGAGTTGAACTTTTATATAGTTGGTCTCAGCAAATACAGTCAGCCGGAGAGCAGTTCATCTCAAAGAGAAGCAAAGTGGTGGTGTTAATGTCACCTTCAAAGGCACCAAAATATCAAAAGAACTGACCCCTGTGCACTGCCATGGGTCAGTCAATGGAAGTACAGACAATAAGCAACTGCTTGGTGGGTCGGTTACCACATACTTGATATTAAGAGGGGGACACGCAGAAAAGATATGTAATGAAGGGGGAATTCACAATCCATAAGACGGAAATCTTGCATGCTGAGGACGTGTAATTTATTGTCCAACTTTATGCCATGGTCCGTCGGTGAACACAAGGGGGCATTCCTTTTGTTGTCTCCAAAAATTAGTGGGGTTGGAGGTTTGTTCTCATCTCAGAGCTGGACCAAGAACTCCTGTCATGGCCATTGGAAGGGTTGGAGCATCAAGAATTGGTCACACAGCAGAGGCACGGGGGGGATCCACTCACAGAATAATTCGGTTTCTGCTGGTAGAAGGATGTCAACATAAACTTTTCAAACTCTGGAGATCTTATCTTCCACCTTGAAATTCCTTACAGCAAAGTAGATTAACCTGGTACAGACAAGTGGGCAAATCTGGGAAGCCATACATTACAGATGATTTGAGAAAGCTGAATTTTGCTGAAACTTGACACTAATATGGGAGATCACAATTGGTAATATCAGCAAGCTAGCATAGCTGCTTTTGGGTTTCAGTGCTATTTATGACAAACTTGTCAGCGGAATAATACTTTGGTATCGAAAGTTAGGTTAAGAAAAATAAGCCGTCAGTATAAAGTATTCAAGTGGATTAAAAGTATGACCATGACAGAGCCTCTTGGCTGACAGAGGCAATGCTAAAACTATTGCCAGTTTTTTTTTCTCGAACAGACTTACCAATTGCGTGGGTAGTAATGCATTTTTTTCAACTTTGACCTAATTTGCCACTGAACTACCAAGTGAAACCAGTGAGACAGAAGTTCTATGCAGCTTCATCACTGTGATCTGTATCTAATCTTGTGGTGAGGAGTCAGAAAGTTGCTCTCAGTCTTAGAATTCCCGAGGAACAATCAAACAAACAATGATTTTCTTATGAGTTCTTTTAGAAAGTAGCGACTCGGTTAGTCTGCCAGTAAGACATTGCTAAAGAGGGGTCCTGTTGAATTTTAAAGTCACGAAAGGAATGATGCTTTGTCGTCTCTTCAGCTTCCTTTTTCAGAATTGGTGTTCACTTGTGGCAAATCTGTCTCTCAGTCAACCTATAATTTGGATTTCTTGTTTAAGGCAAGAGTTTATGTTTGTGGTGGATTCTAGTACCCGACTTGGCTCGGCAGCTTTGTAATGCGTGCATAAAAAAGTGTTTTTAAGCCTTGGCAGCCTGTGACTGAAACACTACTGTGCAGCATTTCTAGTATTGGTTGATTCGTACTACTTGCTATTTTGCTCCTGTTAAGGAACATATTTGTCCTAAACTTTAAAAAAAAAAAAAAAAAAAAAAAAAAATGCTCTGACTTTCTTGTTCCTCATTGGTTTCGAGGTAGCATTAACCTGAAGCTATAGTGTTATGCTGCTGGTGTGACTGGATTGCATGTTTTACACTAACTATGCATGTGCAGAAGGTAACAGCTGTTCAACATAAAAATATAGATTGGTCCCATTGGGAGAAGCTGTTTCCGAGTATATTCTGCAGAGCTACCAGCAGTTGTGTGTGTGTGCTGTATGGGGAGAAGTTGTCGTTGTTTGTAATTACATGTTAATGACCAACCCCCAACAGCCACTACCAACCCTTATCCAGCTATGTTGTGAACAGAGCAGCAGCCACCTGATCAGGGCTGAAACATCATAAGAGCACAACAATAAGGTTTACTTACTGGTGGCACCTGCTCTACTCATGACTCCAAATCTGTTTTCTTCAGAGGCCAAGACATATGTCAGGGGACATTGAACCCGAAAAATGCAATCTGCAAACTGTGTACGGACAAAAATGCAGCAGTAATGTATTAAAGTTTGTCCATTACAAGGGGAGGTAGTTCCAGACACCTTGCCCAAATGTTTTTTTGTTGTTTTTTTTCCAATGAAAAACATGCAAATTGATTCGATTGACCGCCATGGGACATAGAGAACGGCACAGGTGGACACAGTCAAAAGCCTCTTCTTGATCAATACCATTATTAAAAAATATTTTATTCAAAAACCTGCAGAGAAAGGGTTACATTTATGCTGGATATAGAACTCACACATTTGGCCCTCAACCTCCACGACAACAGCATAATTTGAACGTATTTGTTTGTTTTAAATTTTTTCTTGTTTATTATCTCTGTGGTGTTCCCTCACAACACTTACAAGCAGCGTTCCTGTCCTGCTGATGTAGGTCGGCCAACTTCACAAAATGATGAGTGTGTGTTTGATTTGTGTGTTTGTTTTGTCTATTGTTTTAGTATCTAGATAAGTCACCATGTTTGTGCTCTTGACTTTACTTGCATTGCATGTCATGTGTGACCAGCCGGCACCGTCAAGGTTCATGTTGTCCTGACAGTAATAATAACGATGGGATTTGATTGCCAGTTCCCCTTCCTTCAATAATTGATGAATCCAATATTTACTCTGTAACCTGTATGTTGTAAACATTTATTATAGGGTTCCTTCCCAGATAGGTGAGCAGAAGAGGAGAATGGGACAAGTCCAGCCTGCAGGGACCAGCTGTCAGTTTGACTAATGACAGAAATGAATAAAATCTCATAATTACTTTAGAAAAAGGACAGTCTCCACCTTATCTTGGGCCAATATGCATTTTAAAAATTTTGGGTGGGTTGATTAAATTTCAACCCACCTCTGCCACCCAGCCCCCACTGTAATACATTACAGGCAGAGGCAAGTTCTCAAATTTCAAATTTAATTTTCTATTCCCCATACACACACTGGCTCCATAATCAGATTGGAACATTATTGTGTTTCTATTGACATTAGCATTGTTATTATTTTGAACTTTGTAAATATCAGTAACTGGAGCATGCCTGGTTGCTTTGCCAGGAAGGGATTATTTTGTGTATTTATTTTTTGCTAATGCTCCCAAAAATATCCTTGATGATATCTGTTGAATTCCATTATCAGGAAATGCTGTGTCTGGAAGCCAAAATGGATCATTATTTTAATGGCACACTTAACGGTATTAAATTAACTGTCTACCTGGACTTTCCAACCCTGCTTTCAGGTAACACCTCATGATGGTGACATAGCATTCTACCATATATTACAGGGCATTGCAATTATATCATGGAGACATAACGGATTTGCTACTGGAAATAAAGCCAACACAGGTCACTCTATGCTCTTAGGGTGTCTCTTACCGTGCATGTGTATGTAATCGGAACAGTCTTCCATAACATTTTTTTTATTTATTTATATTTAATTAGTGCAAGTTAGCACATTGCAGCATGTCTCAGAAATTGGTAGCTCTGTAGTGAAGTGCAAAGCTCTCAGCCAAATCAGGTATTCAATATGGAAGGGTGAAGGGAGATTAATGGCCGCATATGGAAGGAAAGTGGATGGGAGGGAGCGACGGATATGAGGAGAGACAGAGCAGTGATATATAGGAGACTACTTAGACAAGTCGACTCCTTTGTGCTATTAGGCCTAACTGGGGGCAGGCACTGCCATCCAGACATAAACAGAACCTACACTAAATAAACAGAAATATCTGCAAATTTAATGACCAATGTATGATTTTTGCTTGTTTTTTTTCCTTTTTCCTTTTTCTTTTTCCTTTTTGTTCTGTGTTGGAGTGTACATGAGACTTGTGTCTTTTTGTGGCATTTCTGCTGTATTTATCTATTAAATATAAGACAAAACTCAATCCAACTTGATTACATCTGAGTACCCATATTCTCTAATGTATTTTTTTGCTTCACTGAATCCCACATAGAAGCATATAATACGGCATATTTGTGTCTTATGAAGGCAGACGGCCGATCGTGTCCATTTGTCATGCTGTCAAGTTAATTACTAGATTGAAAAGGAGAATGAGATTACCCCCCCCCCTTCCAACGGTCACTCACACCTCTGCACTTGCAGCACACTCAGACACACATTTAAAGGTCACAAGGAAATTTTGAGTGCGGCAGTCAAGCAACTTGCCAGAGGAAAGCAACAAGCAGATGTAAAAGGGTAAAATTGTACAAGGCTAAGTTAACATGTTAGGTTGTGTGTATTTGTATTTATGGTACAGTACTTCTTGGTTTAGCAGCTCAACTTTGCATATCTAAATTTCTCTATTGCAGGAATAGATACAATTTTGGGACCTTTGAGGGTCCAGTCAAGAATGGGATTTTCCTTGATCCCTACTCTCCTGCCCAACTGGAAAATAGTTCTTTGCCACAAGTAATTCCCATGTGCGTTTTTACTCTGTACTGTACAAGGACATTTGTGTCTGCACTTGTTTAATCAAATACTCCACTTTGAAAATAGTAGATAGATCATTAGTGCATAATGAGCTGAAGCACATTTTGTCTGTGAGAGGACTTTTTTATCTTTTTAACTTGATACGTGATGGCTGAAAAGATGGACCCAAGGAAGAAGAAATGGTATTCTCTCAGCTGCAGACAATCTTTCATCTCCTCAGGTGAGTCCTCTTTCTATGAGTACTTTTGATGTAGAGGAAATGTCAAACAAACTGGGTAAAATAATTACGATGTAAAAAAAAATGTACAATATAGAAAGTTTCTTAATAACATGTCTTCAAGGTGTTTTTACAAAATTTGTAGATCACCACTTGAATTCCTTTAGAGTCAATGCAGTTGGTTAAAAGCATCTTTTTCTGTACAGTTTTGTTGATATCAACTCGTACATCATTCAGATATGGCCAAATTCCACATATAGGTCTCTTGCAGTGTGTAAATAGACTGACAATCAAAGTTTAAAAGGCAACAGCTTCATCTCCAGCCTTGACGATTCCAAATAGTGCAACACAGCTCACCTCATGAAGATTGGTTCATGTCAGGACAGCCAATTAAGATCCTCTCTGCCATATGGAAAATTCCAGTGTTCATTTTCATTTTTAGTATCCACTGATATAGGGATGGGAAAATTTGAGATGCACTTGAAGTGTTGTTAAATGAATTGAAATAGAAAATAAGTTTGTTTCTTACTTGAATGACAACACAGGGCCAGAAAAAATTACAGGATGTCAGGCAGAAGGCAACTAGGCCAATGCATACTGGAGGCTTACTTATTCATCAAAACCTTAATCAATCAATCAATCCATCATCTACCGCTTGTCCTAAGGGTCACCTATGGCAACCATAGGTTGAGAGGCAGGGTACACAATGTACTGCTCTCTAGTCAATTGCAGGGCCACAAAAACAGAGAGACCACAATTCTCTCATCCGCGCATCTCATTCACACAGCTCATTTGCAGTAGCTTATCCTACTCAAGGTCACAGGGGATGCTGAAGCCTATCCCCGCTGCCATTGGTCAAGAGGCGATGTATACCCTGCACTGGTCGCCATTCGCATATCTGGGCAACTTTCCCAAATGTTTCCAATCAACCTGCTGCATGTTTTTGGACTGTCATGAACATGCAAACTCCACACAGAGAGATCCCCTGTCGGAATCGAAGCAGGGTCCTTCGTACTGCAAGGCCAAAGAGCAAACCACTGTGTCACCGTGCCGCCCCAAAACCTTGTTCTTAAAAAAAAAAAAAAAAAAAAAAAAAAAAACATATTATATAAATAAAATTAACACATTATTACTAATA